>CM053030.1:453688991-453775062 GCA_028564925.1 Lithobates sylvaticus
ATGAGTAAAATAAGTATTTGACCCCTTTGCAAAACATGACTTGGTACTTGCTGGCAAAACCCTTGTTGGCAATCACAAAGGTCAGATGTTTCTTTTAGTTGGCCACCAGGTTTGCACACATCTCCAAGTCATTAAAGCGTTTGTTAACCCCCCCCCCCCCCCCCTCCCAAAAAAAAAACACAGATTCTGCTCCTTTAAAGCATGGTACACAGCACAGTGCTGTGTAATTTGGCAACCTATAACACCTGTAATACCTGGATGATACTGTCTGGCTATACCCTCCCCTCTGCAAACAGGCCATGATAATCATGGCTGCTGAGCCCCTTACATGGTCTTTTTGCATGCCTCCTTTATCCTTAGCCTGCTCTCCTGTGTCTGTCTCCTCTGTCCTCCACCCCCCTCTGCCTATCACCTATTTACAGTGCTGGGCCATCCCTCTCATGCTGCAGGAAAAACATATATATAGTGGTATACTATTCGTTCTGTATCTTAATACAGTGCCCCCCTGTCTCTCTTTTTATTTAACAAAAAAAAAAAATACCTCCTTCACCGTATCTCACAGCAGCTCCTGGCGATCATGTGACTGGCCGTGTCTCCTCTCTCCTCCTTGCGTCCTGCTGACGGCAGGGGCGAAATCTGGGGCCCGCCTGCTGCTTCTGCAAAACAGGCAGAGAGGATACACAGCTGGTTACATGAGCGCCGGTAGCCGATGTGAGATACGGTGAAGGAGGTATTTTTTTTTTAATAAAACACAGAGACGGGGGCACTGTATTAAGCTACAGAACAGATTATGTAAATTTGTTAAAGTGGGTTAAAAACCACTTTAAGGTTTTGAGGCCGATGTTTTGTAACTCAAACCTTCAGCTTCCTCCACATATTTTCTATGGGATTAAGGTCTGGAGACTGGCTAGGCCACTCCAGGGCCTTAATGTGCTGCTTCTTGAGCCACTCCTTTGTTGCCTTGGCCGTGTGTTTTGGGTCACTGTCATGTGGGAATACCCATCCAGGACCCATTTTCAATGCCCTGGCTGAGGGAAGGAGGTTCTCACCCAAGATTTGACGGTGCATGGCCCCGTCCATCATCCCTTTGATGTAGTGAAGTTGTCATGTCCCCTTAGCAGAAAAACTCCCCAATGCATAATGTTTCCACCTCCATGTTTGGCGGTGGGGATGGTGTTCTTGGGGTCATAGGCAGCATTCCTCCTCCTCCAAACACAGCAAGTTGAGTTGATGCGAAAGAGCTTGATTTTGGTCTCATCTGACCACAACATTTTCACCCAGTTCTGAATCATTCAGATGTTCATTAGCAAACTTCAGACAGGCCTATATATGTGCTTTCTTGAGCAGGGGGACCTTGCGGGCGCTGCAGGATTTCAGTCCTTCGCGGCGTAGTGTGTTACCAATTGTTTTCTTGGTGACTATGGTCCTAGCTGCCTTGAGATCATTGTCAAAATTCCTCCGTGTAGTGATTCCTCACCGTCCTCATGATTATTCAAACTCCACGAGGTGAGATCTTGCATGGAGCCCCAGACCGAGGGAGATGGACAGTTATTTTGTGTTTCTTTCATTTGCGAATAATTGCACCAACTGTTGTCACCCTCTCACCAAGCTGTTTGGCGATGGTCTTGTAGCCTATTGCAGCTCTGTGTAGGTCTACAATCTTGTCCCTGACGTCCTTGCACAGCACTTTGGTCTTGGCCATGGTGGAGAGATTGGAATCTCATTAAATGATTGCTTCTGTGGACATTTTTTTTTTTTTTTTAAAGGTAACAAGCTGAGATTGGGAGCACTCTAGGTAACAAGCTCCTAATCTCAGCTTGTTACCTGTATAGAAGACGCCTGGGAGCCTGATTGATAGTACAATGCAAATCTATTGATAACTTTTTTGAAATGCGTTTTTCTGTTTTTTTTTTTTTTTTTTTTTTTTTAAATAAACCTAACATTAAAATTATAGACTGATCATTTCTTTGTCAGTGGGCAAATGTACAAAATCAGCAGGGGACCAAATATTTTTTTCCCTCACTGCTACTGCTCCCCCTCCCCTCTTTTTCACAGCTCTTTTTCACAGCTCTTTTTCACCTCTCCACAAAAGCTTCAGAGCGGTGCACCCGACACAATGTAGTCTCCACCTATCAGAAGGGTAGCACAAGAGCCAAGAAAGAGTTTCAGAGCTCTCAGCTCTGTGCTACATGTCTGATGGGCGGGGACTGAAGCCGCCTCCCAAAGCACCACAGGAATTCAGGCAATTGCGGGACCAGGGCCCGGGCACCCACCCCTGCCCGGCAGCCTAATTTAGCGGGGTGCAAGGCAAGGAATAACCTGGGGGTACTATTGCACCCCTGTAGTGATGCAATTGGTGTACACACATGGTTTGTCAACAGCAGCCAGTGCAGACATGCAGATCTAGGATCTTAAACTCTATTGTAAGGGTGTGCGTAGTTTTATATATGTTACTTTCTTGCTTGTTTAGGTTCTTCTCTTTCTCAGACTAGGACAGTGTTTCACAACCAGGAATATTTCCATTAATTTGGTACACCCGGATTGATTTGTGTTATGTTTCCATATTATTATTATGGCTTTGTACTATTATTTAGTACATTAATTAGAAACCATTGTCATTCACGTCTGTAGGAATGACATTCTGATTTGTATTCTCTACCTTACTGATCTCTTCAAAATAGATTGCATGCCTCTCTTGGTGTATTCTGTTGTTCCAAAACCTGGTATACAGTAAACCCCCGCTATATTGCGGTTCAGTTATTGCGGTCCCGGTATATCGCGGTATTTTAATTAGGACCTGTTATTCTGATATTGTGGTAATATTTCACCATTTTTGCAGTTATGTACTCTATTTTTTACTGTACTGTACAGTATACTGTACTGTTAAGACAATATTTTTGTGTTTTAAAAATCCTCTTGATCTCTCTCTCTATCTTTAATGTGTTTCTATTGCATAAAAGTGAGTTTAAAGACCTTTAAATGCTATTAAAAAATGAACAAAACATGCCTAGGGTGTATTTAAATAGGGTCTTTCTATTTCGCGGTTTTTCACTTTTCGCGGGTGGGTCCGGAACATAACCCCAGCGATGGAGGGGGGTTTACTGTACTGGTTATTTTTGCTGAGTTGTATCTCTTTATTACGTAAGGGATTTTTCTTTTCTTTTAAAGAATTAATTAAAATGAATTTATATGTCATAGTATAGTGTGTGCTTGCTGCCTCACCACAGGATATAATCATTTGGATCCTTTATAGCTATGAAAAGCCAGAGACTATGATTCACTGTTATACCGAGCTGATACAGAACGAACAATCTTTCTATTAAAAAAAAAAAAAAAAATGTTCAGACATTGGCTTGCTTATAATGAAATGCTGAGCACACTCTGCAGAGACAAACGGTTTTCCTTATTAGCTCTCCCTTCTTGCTAGATATGATGACTTTATTCCTGTAAAGGTAATGGATGATGATGTGATTTATGCAAACGTACAGCAGTCTTCAGAAGTGACTGATAACCTGGAGTACACCTGGAGTCCTCACACAACCTCCTCACAGCTTGTTCTAGTTTCCTCCAGACATAAAGGGATAGATTGTCTGGGCAACCAGACAAGTCCATGAATTGTTTCCTCTGGCTCCTCTAATTGAGGCCCAGACGAGTTGTAAACAGTATGTGAATGAGATCTGTGCAATTTACAGATTATCTTGTCTCTGCATATATTTTTTATGTTTGAGATCTGTGCAGTGTTAGCACGATGGCATTATAGCTCGTCCCCTTTATCTTTCCAGCAGAAAGCAGCAACTCAGGAACCACGGGCCAAGAAAGGACGACGCGCTCAAAACGTAGAAGCCAAGAAGGAAGTAAGCCTTATTTCTTTTCAGTGCTGTCATTAATTTACACCACTATCCTGTCAGATGAATCGCCTTTGTTTAATTTTTTAAGCCTCATTCACATCTCCTTGGTTTTATTTCTTTCATTCTAGTAAGCCTCTGCAGTGTTCTGGTATGTTCTGCAAAGCTTATAGACGTTAGTTACCTCGTGCTCAACTCCCCTTCTCATAGCCTTTGCTGCTCTTCTCCCACAATACACATGTGCAGTGAATAGGAGGAGTGCAAGCACTGAACGCAGAGGGCTATATGTAATAAGAAATATTTGTTCATCCCCTGGAAAAAAAATTATTTTTATACGAACAGTAAATGTTTTATGTGGTTTGTTATTTTATTATGCACATTAAGTAGAACCAAGTTACCTGCCAAGATGATAATATATTTAAATTGCTTAGTGAAATCCTTTCCTCGTGATTTTTTTTATTTATTTTTTTTCTCAGATTTCATTAATATTTTGGAAAATTAAAGTTAAAGGGAATACTGGCTGCCCTTAAGCACTATGCCATAAATAGCCCATAATGTGACTTGACCTGATAGCAGGGGACTAAAATACAAAGAAAGCTGAATAAGTCTAATTAGCGAAAAATCCCAAATCCTGATAACAGCTATGGACCTGTTTTGGGTTTTTAGTTTGGCAGATTCAAGCAAATGTAGCTTGAATACACCCGTTATTAAATGTTGTTTATAGCATAATGATTAAAAAAAATAAATAAATTCATTGAAAAGTTGCAATGAAACTGATCAAAAACAAATATAGTTTCCCTATAAGTTGTAGCAATCCAGTTACATTTTTAGAATGTTACAGATGTACACACATGTCTACTAGGTATGTATGAACCTGTACGGATAAAAATGCGTGTTTTATTTTTTTTTATTTTTCTAGATCTTATTTCTGAAATAAAATACATTTAACTGGTAAATTATCAAAAATGTCCCTAAGTGCATCTTTTTTTTAATGTTTTTTTATTTTTTTTGTAGGAGTCAGAACCAGAGCCTGAGACAGAAGCTGTGAGCTCAAGCCAGGAAATCCCCTCCATGCCGCCACCAGCTGAGAAGGTGTCTGTCTATACGCAGACCAAGAAGCAAAGTGCCTCATCCCCAAGAATGTCACACCGTAGCACACAAACCAATAACGATGGTGCGTGTCAGAACATGTGTCACGACAAGTACAGCAAGATCTTTAATGAGTTCAAGGAGAGGATGAGCACAGACAACAAGAGGGATACTGAAAAAGCCGTGCAAGAAGCCCTAGAAGAGGTCAGAGTATTTCCATGTTCCTCACAATCCTCTCAGAAAATGGTTAAAATTATGGGGTGGAACTGCAGAAACATTGCAGAGATCCATTATTTCTTGTAGCTGTTGTTTGAGGAGTGCTGAAATGCCCACTGAATGCTAAAACGGTAGCTTCATGCCAAAAATATAAAAATATCTTTTGTACCTCAAAAGTAGCTTCCTGTACTGCTAATTATACAAGAACACTAATCGTGACAGTAATTTTTTTTTAACAAGAAAATCATGACAGTAATTTTTGATTTTCCCAGTCCCTTATTTTAAAGCAGTATATGAATTTTTATTTGTAGCACTATGATAACTTACTTTTGTTTGTCTTTGAAGTTTGAATAAAGTCTGTTCATTCCTCAAGCACAAGGTTCCATTGCATCCATCATGGACGTCTTTGTATTATAGGCTTGAACTTTTTAGTGATTTTTGTTTGATAAGCAAATGTTTAAGGGCTCCTTCAGACAGGAGTTTACCCCCATCCTCCTTGCACCTGTGCTCAGGCAACCTATGCAAGTAAATGCAGACGCAGTGGGCGCACAGACTCAGCCACCTGTCAAAATTTGAATTGCATGTAAGAGTGGGTGCATGGACACAAACACACAAGCACTGTTCAAATTCGTGTGCCCAATCTTGCATGCATGTCAAATTTTGACATGGGGCTATGTCTGTGCATCCACATCTCCTTATAGGCTGCCTGTGTGCAGCTTTAAGGCAGATGCAGAAAGTGACAACCCGGCATGCAGGACAGGTGTCAGCACCCATATAAATGAGCCCTAAAGCAGTTCTAGTATGTTACTAATTCTTTTTTTTTTTTTTTTTTTTTTCAATTTGTTTGTTTAAAATTTGGCAAAGATACAGTGGTTACGGAGTCATAGGCACAAAAGTCACATAACATACACATAACACAGTCACATAACATACCACTAATATCATCAAGTAGGCGATGAACATGGTATTGCCAAATGAACAAGATAAGGTTAGAGAAATCCCAGACAAAATGTAGAGTCATAGAAAGATAAGTAAAGCCAGCCATAGACAGTGCAAATCTCGGCTGGTTCAGCATCAGATTTGAACAATGTATGGGCAGGATGAATGTACCCAAGTTGATTGGTTGATCAATTTGGGTACAACCAGGCTGCTGAATCTTACATGTGATTATCGCATGCGGGAGGGATTCTCCTGTCAACACGATCTGTGGTTGCAGGAAAGAAATTTGCTGTGTCTATGGCCTGCCTTAGTGGAGTTGAGGGGGGAAGGGTTTGGATGTGGAGGGACTGGGGGTAGGCAGGGGGAGGGCACTGGCTAAAGAGGGTTCCTTATAACTGCATGCAGCCTGTAGGCTATATAGGTACATCAGAAATCTAGTAGTCAATGATCTAAGCTATTTGGCAGGAAGCGCAAGGCCCATGACCCCTGGATTTTATGGAATTTAGGTGTAGTGTTCTGCAGTTTTTCCATTAATTTTTTATTATTATTGGCACAGTGTACCCTATTTTTGACCTCTGAAAAGAACAAAGTCAGAGAGCCACGCACATTTTTTATCGCTGTGAAAACGTAGATCATGAGCACAAATCAATGCTTGGGCATCCCATGTGGTAAATTTAAGAGTACTTTCTTGATTTATGTTACTAATTTTTTTTTTGCTGTGCTGAGGCCCATGATCCATTCCTACAGCGACAAGTGTAGATGATTCTTCAATCCACAAATATTTTCAGTACTTTTTCTGTTGGCTGATATTCAATTTTTTTTCCATTATAGCTACGAGCAGAGATGGAGGAGGAGAAGAGACAAGCTGTTAATAAAGCTGTAGCCAATATTCAAGCAGAAATGGACAGGAAGTGCAAGCAGGTAAAAGATAAATGCAAAGAGGAATTCCTGGAAGAAATCAAGAAAATGGCAGCCCAACATAAACCGCTGATTTCACAGACCAAGAAGAAGCAGTGGGTAAGAAACCTAACCCGTGGCATAATGGTCCTCAGTAGTCAGTTTTTCCCCAGTTAACTAGTCAAATTCTACTATTAATTTTCCCAATTCTGTATTGGGAAGAGAAGAGGGAGAATCTGGTTGCAGTGGGCAACATAGACGATTATTCATACAGACATATGCAGCAGTGATCGATCCTTCAAATGGTGTATACCTAGGAAAAGGAGGGGGATGCACATTAGGGTAGCATTGGTGAGGGAAAATGATTCTTCATGAAAATTGGATTGACTTTGTCCACTTGTTTTGCCTGTATGGCTGTTGGGCTGGTGGGAAACACTATTGCTCCTTCAGCTGTTTGGTGGCATGGTGTTTTATATATTGAAAAGTAATAGGAGAAAGATGAGATTGCACCCTTTTCTGCTAAAATCATCTTTTTAAATTCTGTGGTACAAACAGTTTCTGTGATCAACAATGATTATTGTAAAACACCTGGGTAGTGGGACAGTCTAGTAAAACTACTGGGAGGATATTTGAAGTAAGCGAACCATAGTGCTACTGTGTTTACCTACTTGTTTGATATGCATGTTGGAACCTCCAGCAACATATGGGCAGATGCTCTGCAGAATATGAGCAGAAGAGGACGGATGCCACTTTTGTGATGTTGTTGCCCCTTTTAGTTCTTGTCCACATGTTAACTGCAGACTGTGGTGGGCCTGTGTTAGATCTATGGGCTGCCGTATGTGAAAGGACTTTACATGTAAAAGTTTGTTTACATCAGGCTACCTCCCATCTGTTATGCTTAGGCCAGGAAAAATGGAAAAGGACACATTTCTTTTTCCATATCGGGACAGATTCAGAGGTAGGTAAATGCAGACACAAGGCCATTTACATCAACCTGCCTTTAGACCTACATGGAGACTTTGATCAGGTCCTCATTAAAAATTGACAGGCAGACCGGCCCAGAAAGCCTATGTGAATGGGGCCTTAGGAGAACAAATATATTAAGAGAAACTGAACTGTGGATGCTATGCCAAAAAAAGGCAAGCAGAGGGCAAAGGATTAGTCCCCAGCATTGCCTAGAAACTCCCTGCTGATCTTTTTCACATTAATGACTTGCCATGCCTTGTTGCACACTTGGTCTCTTTGTGGAGGCAACTATCTTGGTAGAAGTGCAGCTTTTTTGCTTCCCCATGTCCAAGTTGTCCCCTCAATGATCTAATTAGGTGGGGTGATATTCAAAAAGTAGCAGGAGAGGTGCAAAAAATCACAGATATATATATATATATATTTAAAGCTGGTCCTCGGGTACAGTTTTCTTTCCAGCAAGGAGAACAGTGAGCAGCTCCGTAGTTATGAACAAGAAGAGTGTATATTAATGGCCTATCGTACACCACTCAGCGCCGGGTGCATCCAGACAGTTCTAGACCGAATCAAATATATCGAGAAATAAAAAAAATATAGAGCGAGAGAGAGAGATAAATAATGGACTAAGCAGCTGTTTAAAAGATGAAAAATAGATAGTATAAAATATAACAGTCCAGTTCCTGCGCTGTTTTAGTATCTCATTTTACAGGAACTGGACTGTTATATTTTATACTATCTATTTTTCAGCTCTGTAGTTATACCACCAAATCTCACTGCACATCTTGTGGGACTAGAAGTTATGGGCAGCAATGCTTCATATGGTCTCACACTGCAAAGATACAGCCATGAAGCTAAGAAAAAGGTAGATCTTTTCAGGGTACAGCTTAGGCACAATTAACATTTCTGAATGCTCCCTTTAATAGACTAAGGGGTAGATATCATGCATTGAGGTTTCCATAGGCCCTTCCTCACTGCAATGTTGCCGGCAGCAAGTGAATACCATCTGCAATTTTCTTTCTAGTACAGGTCAGGAAACGAACCAGGGATCCGTTCCCCTTACTCTCTGGTTTTTATGCCTGTGATTTAATAGTGGTGTTTTACACCAGTATTTCATTGATATACATTCTGTATAGTAGATACCCTATAGTGTAACATTTATTTTTTATGAAAATAAAATCTATATCTGATCTGTTACAGATGTCTAATAAACACGGTATCAGTTGTCTTATTGTGTTTGTTTTGTTTCTTTTTTTGATAGTGCTACAACTGTGAGGAGGAAGCCATGTATCACTGCTGCTGGAACACCTCTTACTGCTCCATTAAATGCCAGCAGGAACATTGGCACGCTGAACACAAGAGGACCTGCCGCAGGAAAAGATGAATCCTCCCTCTGCATCGTCTCTCTGATATTTTTCCTCAAACTCTGCATTTTATCATTTCCAAGACACAGTACTTGCTTACTACCTGCATACCATATCCGAACCAGCTCCTAGTGTGCTCAGTGCTGGACATTATGCTGACTGCACAGCTCCAGTACTGAAGTGCAGAGATACTAGGTCACGACATGTTTTGCACATTCAGTCTTGTGCTTGACCTTTCCTTCCAACCTGTTTGCTGCCAGATGATCCTGTATTGCTGTGCTGATCTGTGCAAGGAGCTCTTCTGGGAGCATTCATGGTTGGGCCTTTTTCCTTCCTCTGAGACTAAGGTTACGCTGATTTGAGAATCTGTTCCATGTTCCTTTTGAAACTACACAGTAGTTTTGCTAGACAATTTTTTGCATCTTCAGGTTGAAGGCATTTTAAGTTTTTTTTAAAGTTTGAAATATTTTAAAATCATTGTTCTAGTGGTATATCTGCCAGCAGCAGGTTTTAATCTTCCCTGATATAGGCAGAGAGGAAGGCGCATTCCTGTGCCTCGAGAAGTGATTTCGGCACCATTTTGTTTTCTTGTGCCTAACGGAGCAGCTGTGGACCAGAATTCCCTCTGGAGTGAAATACAGTGAGGTCAGAAGAAGTGAGAGTCATTGGTCATAGATCTGTGAATGTGAGAAATAATATAAGGAGGAAATGTACTACCTTTAGCAGGGCCTCACTTCTCTAAACCTGCCGTTCATTTCCTTTTAAAAGGCATTATCGTTTTTAATTATTCTGTATCTGGGGGTTAACGTTTTAGGGAACAGGGTTCACAAGGCAAGCGTAGTTCTTGCACACTTTATTTGTAAAATATATCCCATGTTTGTTCATTACTTATTTTCAATATATAACTTTTATAAAGAAATGGAAATATATTATCCTTTTTTAAATACAGGTAATCCTATCTTAGAACATAGAAATGACGTTACAATTTGCACAGTTCATAGAGATCTATGGAGGCACACTTGGTAGACAATTTAAAGCCAGGAATTACCTTGGATGTTTCTTTGCAGGGTTATTTTTTTGAGATCCCAGCTGTGTCGTGATCGATCCTCTTTAGTGTATATAATTCAGCTGTTCACACTACTTTTAGGCATTCAGTTCTAATTTTGGATATTTGTCAGGGTACGCTTACATCGAACTAGCCTGTTTTAAATCACAACCCGTAAATTCTGTGGCCTCATAATTCCAAACGCAGAAAGCATGTGTATTTCTTGTACACTCGACTTGTTTAAGTACACAATTTATAATATTACAAGTTAAGAATTTAACACAATGCAGATTTTCAGTATCCGTGTACCACTGCCAGGTTAGCTAGAACAATCATCATACGCAGGATAACTTAACACCTTCAGAATTCTATATGGCATAGTCATCGTGGAGGATGGTATTTTGTGAGTTGACCAGTGTTTACCCAAGCCAGTCATTTCACTTGGTTGCCTGTGGTGACATTGAGTTAGTGCATTCACAAATGGGTGGATTCTTTGTAGAAATGGAATAGGGAAAAACTAACAAGGCAGTGACACAGTAGTGGGGTTAATTTACAGAACTGGAGAGTGCAAAATCTGGTTCAGCTCTGCTTAGAACCAATCAGCTTCCAGGTTTTATTGTCAAAGCTTAATTGAACAAGCTGAAGTTAGAAGCTGATCGGCTACTGTGCACAGGTGCACCAGATTTTACACTCTCCAGTTTTAGTAAGTCTACCCCAAATAGCTGTGCAGGTCTTTGAGAAGGCTGCTGGGCATCATATCCAGCCAATTACAAAAGAGTGCAAAAATCTGGACTGTTTAGTATCTTTGTATAAAGCTATGGCAATAGAAAACGTGCTACCGCCTGAGAATCCTGCTTAGACAGCTGCCAACATCACAGTTTTGCCACGCTAAAAGCCGTTACAAGTCCGTGCCACACAACAAGTCTGAAGAACATTGAGGTTCACACTGCTGTTACTATTGTGATGCATTTGTGTGAAAACATTTGTTCTTTGGACTTGCTGCACAGAACTTTTAAAGATTTCCTTGTATGTAGCTGTTATCAGAAACCTGTGCAGAGCAACAGTGCACTTCTTTTAACAGCCCAAAAAGCGGTGTAATGTGACAATCTCTAGTGACCAGTTATAATTCATATTCAGCATCTTCAATTTGGCAGACTATAGATTATGCAATCAGGTTGCAGAAAAGAAAATTGCTTGATTCCCCCATCAATACGGTCAGTGTTTATGGGGGAATCCTTCCCCCATAAACATCTAGCAGCAATAATAGGATGCTAAAAATCCAACGTGCTGGTTGTACCCAAGTTGATCGAATTTGGTACAATCAGCCTGCACGTATGTTGATCAAATCTCAGCCAGTCCCTGCTGAACTGGATGAGATTTGATCCATCTGTGGCCAGCTAAACTAAAGATGATTTTAATTGGTTGCTATGGGCTCCTGTATTTTGTTCTCTGTTACTGAAAAAGTCAGCAAGTATATGAATACACTTTTTTCTCTTGGTTTTCAGCCCAGTAAATAAATGTAGCATTTCCTGTGCCCCTACATCTGCAGTTTGCCCAAACTCTTGCATTCACTGCCCTTTGTGGTGACAGATGCCTCCTCGCCACGTATAGAAGGGAGTTTTAATTTTGTGTAACCTGTCCTGTATTTTGCAGTATCAAAACAAGCATTACTCATAGGACTGGATCAATAGTTTTAAAATTTTTATTCATTTTACTCTTTCAGATTTCTAAGCTTTTATTTCAGACTAACTATCATTATCCACTTTTGTGCTCATTTGTATCTGTAGTCCAAATAGCTTTTACTTGAGAAGTCTTTTATATGGGAATGGGAGTTTTAATGTCCAGAAATTTGGATTTTATACAACAATCTAACTTACTAGCTATGAGGAGGGTCCTAAACTGAGGAAATTTGTAAATATTTATATAGGTGTTTTGATATTTATTATAGGCTTTAGACAATGGCAGTGGGATACTGTTCTTGGTAACGGAGACCTATTTGTAGCGGATTTCAAGAGATGATGTGGAGGAAAAAAATTGTCACCACTGTGCCCCTTGTATGGTTCCTTCTACCTGGGTGGATGTAGGGTTCTCCATAGGTTCACCGCAGAGCAGGATATGGCACTGCGAATTGTACCACACACATGCGAAAAGAGGGTTTGCAAAGATGGATGTGCTGCCACCATACTGATCTCATACCCTGCCCCTTCACATAGACAAATTGAATACATTTTTTAACAAAAGGGTTTTTGTGAAAAATGGGACATGAGTAGCCCTGAAGGCCATTTAAGCAGACTAGAGAACTACTTGTATTGTTCCCAGTCACTGATCAGATTCAGGCCTTGTTACAAACTGGCAGTTGGACCTTGGGCTTAGCAAACACAAGATGGTTTTGATTAAGTAATATAAAGAATGAAACTCATTGTCACCATCTAGTAGAACCACACACACTATTTAAGAAGATGAATACACCTCTTTAATGTTACTTTATATCACCGTTCTGTCATCCTGACCCCTTTAGCACTGTTTGAAAGTTGCCAGCTCGGAGTAGGGTAATGCTTGCTTTTGCTGACGTAAGTATAGTCCAAGTAACAGTATTTCCTGGCAGATACCAGGCTAATGCAATGCGGTGGGTTGATCAAGGAACTTGATTAGTGTTTAGGCTATTCTCTGGGCACTAACAGCAAGTGCTATCGGCCTCTGCAAAGTAAGGTGGCTATAAGGGCATATGGCTGTTGGGAACAGCTATACAAAGGCAGCTGGGCTGTGCAGCGCTACAAGGGGGTAGGTTGGAGACTGGTCACCCAGTGAATGGCCCATGTGACGGGGAGCAGACGTGGTACTTGAAGGTAGGCATTATAAATAAAAAGTAAATATTTATATGGGGCGTTAAGGATATTGCTGAGTACCTATACTATGGCTATGATTTTTATTTTGTTTTTCCCAGAATTCATCTTTAAGGCAATCCCATCCTGTAATTGCAGTGTATGTGAATGTATTGTTTAGCCAAAATCTCAATTTCCCTCTGCTAGGTGTTCGGTTTTTGGGTTCTACTGGGAAATCTCCAGTAACTAATGGAATAAGGCCTCATAGTCACAGGCATTTTTATAATACCATGAAAATGCTAGTCCCTGCCATGTAAACGCTAGTCTAGGGACCTCAGATTTAAATCTTTTAGCAACTTTCTTGAGATGTTTTAGGTGCCCTTCATTCTTCGTTTGAAAGTGTTAAATACATGTCTTAAAAGAAATCTGTCAAAAGAGAAACATGTAGGCTGCCATTGCCATTCTCTCCCTCTAAAACAACTGTTTGCCTGGCTGTCCTGCTTGACCCTCTATAGTGCTTTAAATCTCGGTTCTGAAACAAGTATGCAAGCTTGGTGAATTTTCCGATCCGCATACTTTTTCCTGGTCAGTGGGGGACACTTTTCAATTCTGTTGCACAGCAAGGAAAGCTTTCAGCAGTGGGATAGAGACATTGCCAGTAAAGCATCTCATTGGTTGCTATGGATAACATCCTGCTCCTGTCTGTCAGTTTTCATATACTTCTGGTTGGCATGAAACCAGCAAAAACTGGTTGTGTTTTTTGTGTCCATGATAAATGTTTTCCCTATTGCATTACTGCAAAAGAACCACTCCACTGTCATAGTGACCTGCAGTTCAATCCTGGCAACCCAAGTTCTTATTTCCAAGCAACATTATCGATTCAAACCTGTGAAAGAAGATATAGTGTGACAAAACATGTAATATAGAAATCATTCCAGAAAACAATACAATATTGCAATGATCTGCATGACAATAAAGACTTGTGTTCTTTTGGCTTATTTTCCTTCCTGTGTCTTTTGACATGGTTGCACATTGCAGAGTTAAATCGGTGTGAAAACTGAAGTTAACAGTTAAGATTGTGGCCTGGTTTTTGTATATGTTGTAAGTTAAAATGGTAAAAAAAAAATAACAAAAGAAACAGTTTTGAAAGCATTTGTAAAAAACTGAGTTCACTTCTATTTCTTAAACTGTACTAAGATGTTCTGCTTGGCCACTCTGCACATTGTAATTACCCATTGTGGCTGGTCTAGTTCTATGGTGCATTCTGCCATTTTGTAAGCTGCTCTTACTAGCATCATGTGTTAACATTTGTTAATAAATGTATTTAAAAATTAATTGGTGGTGTCATGTAATGGTCCTTTTTCTAACTGATGTTCTCATTTGTAGCACACTTTAGTTTTTGACACTCAGGGCTGTGGATTTGGTCTGGAACTTTGATATCATAGTCTATATCAGCAGAAGATAAAGACCAGTTCTACCCAAAACTGGTTTCTATGGGTACCACACCTAGCAAAATCCTCCTTGTCCAACTTTATTTAAAATGCCAATATACACCATACTGCCATAATTTTATGGCTACTAACAGGTTAGGTGAGTGACATTGGTTATCCTTGTTACAATGGGATCTGAAATTCAGTGGGATATATTAGGCAGCAAGTAAACAGGTTGTCCCTGAGGTTTATGTGTTGGAAGCAGAAAAAATGTGCATCACAGTTTGCTGTGTATGGGGCTGCACAGCTGTAGACTGGTCAGGGTGGTGCCCATGCTTACCGGTGTCCACGGCCAAAAATGCTTACAATGGGCACGTGAGCATCAGAACTGAACCACGGAGCAATAGAAGCAGGTGCCGTGGTCTGTTGAATCACGTTTTATTTTACGTTATGTAGGTGGCTGGATGTACAAATTTGAATATTATCAAAAAGTTAATTTATTTCAGTAATTCAATTCATAAAGTTAAACTCATGTATTATAAAGATTAATTACACACAGAGTGATATATTTCAAGCATTTCTTTCTTTTAATTTTGATGATTATGGCTTACAGCTAGGGAAAAACAAAGATTCAGGATCTCAGAAAATTAAAACATTGTGAAAAAGTTCAATATTGTAGGCTCATGGTGTCGCACTCTAATCAGCTAATTAACTCAAAACACCTTTAAGGCTTCATGTACACTGCTGCTGGTAAACGGACGTTTAGGAGCAGTTGGGCGTTTTTTTGAGCTGCCCTTGAGCTCTCCTGTTATCTTAACATTACATGTACACTGGGTCGTTTATAGTAGTTTCCAGGCAGTTGAGTTTAGAAGCATTTTTTGGAAAGCAAAAAAATGCATTCAGGATGTATTTTCAGAGGCATTTGAAATGCCAAATGCCTGTAACAGCTTGTAAAGGCGTGTAAACCCGGTAACTCGTGTTTAGCTGCGTTTCTTTTACAGGCGTTTTACATTTTTGACTATTTTTAGAAAAAACGATTCTAAATGTTAACGCGGCAAAACTGACATTTTTAAACGTTGGTTACTATCTGTCAAGTTAAATCATTCAGGAGATGTTGTAAAATGTCTTGTGTACATTAAGCCTAAAGGTTTCCAGAGTCTTTAAATGGGCTTTCAGTCTGGTTCAGTAGGTTACACAATCATGGGGAAGACTGCGGACTTGACAGTTGTCCAGAAGACAAGAAGTCACAAAAGGTCATTGCTAAAGAAGCTGGCTGTTCACAGATTGCTGTATCCAAGAATATTAATAAAAAGTGTGGTAGAAACAGGTGCACAAGTTACAGGGATAACCACAACCTTGAGAGGATTGTGAAGCAAAGGCCATTTAGGAATTTGGGGAAGATTCACAAGAAACGGACTACAGCTGGTGGCAGTGCTTCAAGAGCCACCACACACAGACTTATTCAGGACATGGGCTGCAACTGATGCATTCCTTGTGTCAAGCCACTCCTGAACCAGAGACGACGTCAGAAGCGTCTTACCTGGGCTAAGGAGAAAAAGGACTGGACTTTTGCTCAGTGTTCCAAAGTCCTCTTTTCGGATGAAAGTAAATTTTGCATTTCATTTGGAAATCAAGATCCCAGAGTCTGGAGGAAGAATGGAGAGGCACAGAATCCAAGTTGCATGAGGTCCTGTCAGGGCCGGATTAACATAGGGGCTATTGGAGCTGCAGCTCCAGGCCCCTTTCTCAAGAGAGGCCCATTTGCCCAAAAAAAAAAAAAAAAAAGATCGACTTCAAGGGGTGTAGCTCAGCGACCAGGAGTCATAGAGACTCCCCATTTGGTGGGTATGTAGCTAAATACCTACTTCAACACTGGTTAAAAAAAGGGGCTGCTATTATCTATAGTTCTGGAGATACAGGGCTGCTTGCGCAGTCGGTCAGAAGCTATATACAGAGCGGCCAGTATAAATACAAGCTGGAACACTCTGCAGCAGACTGAGAGGATGAACTCACAGGGCTTATAATAATTATTTGTATATTACTTATGATAATTAACCCCTTGCTACCCAGGCCAATTCTGACACTTCTCTCCTACATGTAAAAATCATAATTTTTTTTTTTTGATAGAAAATTACTCAGATCCCTCAAGCATTATATATATTGTTTTCCATTTTCCATATGGAATAAAATGGTGGCCTTTGCAACTTTTTACGTTACACGATATTTGTGCAGCAATTTTTCAAAAGTTTTTTTTGGGAAAGAAACTGTTTCATTCATAAAAAAACACTAAAGTTAGCACGATTTTTTTTTGTGCAACAAGCGATGCTTTACATTTTTTTGCAGGTTACGTGTTTAGAGTTGCAGAGAAGGTCTAGTGCTAGAATTATTGCTCTCACTCTAACGATCGCGGCGATACCTCACGTGTGTATCTGGCTCTGATACTAACCAGTGCCTACCCAGCCACTGACTAGTATCTCTCCCCAGCCTGTCCCCACACACCTTCTCACCTGCTGACCTGTGAATGGGGGAATCACTCCTGCAGTGTTATTGTGTTCTGCCAGTGAATACGATGATCAGTGTTGCTAACTATAACTGGCAGCACTGATTGTTTTGGGGAAAACCTGACAGACTGGTTGTACTCAAGTCGGTTAATAGGTTGACCTGTGTAAAACCTGCTAGCCCATACATAGATCGACTATGGCTGGTCTCTGCTTAATTGGTGTAATTTCAATCCATGTATGGCCCGCTTAACCACTACGCAGTCCCTAAACATCCTTCCACAAACCTTTTTACATTTTTCCTTCCCAGATTACTTCATCCTCCTCTCCTATACATAGCCCACTGTCATACTCTCCACACTTCTCTCCTATACATAGCACCTGCTGTCATATCCTACACACTCCTCTCCTTTACATAGTGCCTGCTGTCATACACATTTCTCCTGTACATAGTGCCCACTGTCGTACCCTCCACACTCCTCTCCTATACATACTACTCACTGTCATACCCTCCATACTCCTCTCCTATACATAGTGCCCACTGTCATACCCCAACACGTCTCTCCTATACATAGTGCCCACTGTCATACCCTCCACACTCCTCTCCTGTACATACTACTCACTGTTATACCCTCCATACTCCTCTCCTATACATAGTGCCCACTGTCATACCCTCCACACTCCTCTCCTGTACATACTACCCACCGTCATACCCTCCACACTCCTCTCCTGTAATTACTGCTTACTGTCCTACTCTCCACACTTCTCTCCTGTACATTGTGCCCACTGTCATACCCTCCACACTCCTCTCCTGTATATATTGCTTACTGTCATACCCTCCACACTCTTCTCTTATACCTATTGCCAACTGTAATACCCTCTACACTCCTCTGCTGTGCATAGTGCCTTCTGCCATACCCTCCGCACTCCTCTCCTGTACATAGTGCCCACTGTCATACCCTCCACACTCCTCTCCGGTACATACCACCCTCTGTTATACCCCCACACTCCTCTCCTGTACATACTGCCCACTGTCATACCCTTCACACTCCTCTCCTGTACATACTGCCCACTGTCATACCCTCCATACTCCTCTGCTGTGCATACTGCCCACTGTCATACCCTTCACACTCCTCTCCTGTACATAGTGCCTTCTGCCATACCCTCCACACTCCTTTTATGTACATAGTGCCCACTGTTAGACCCTCCACATTCCTCTTCCTCACCTGCACATACTTCCCACTTTTATACCATCCATACTCCTCCCCTATGCCTCTTACCCACAAAAACAGTTCTTTAAAATTATACTGAATAGCCTCAATGCTCTAGAATGGGCACACTTTTGTAAGTTCAACTAAAGGAAATCTCAGTCCTCATATTTGTTCTGCCCCATTATTAGTACTCATTTAATTTTGTAATTACTATTGTGATGTATAGGTGAACATAGGGGATGTCAGCTACTCTAAATATAGCACTTGTAAAAAAAAGTGTCCCTGAAAATATTTTTGAGAGGCTCCTGTGATATCAAAGCGGTAGTAAACTTTTCTAACATTACTACTTTTTAGAGGCCCTGAGGTAGGTTATGCCATAATGTACAAGTATGCACAGCATATTAGCACATTAGGGTACACTTAAATTGTCAGACTGAGCCCTCCAGTGCTGTGATCAATCCGGCGGGGCCCGGTTGCTTCCATCTTCACCTGGTCTTCCTTCCGGGTTCTGTGCCTTCGGTCACTTGCCTTGGCCGGGCTGCGTTGATGTCATTCCCACGCATGCTCATGTGCATCCTCTTTCTCTCATCCCCCCTTTCTCTCTCAACCTCCCTCCTTCCCTTACCCCTCACACCTCTTTCATCCCCTTTTTCTCTCTCTCTCATCCTCCCTCTCTCTCTTTAATTTAATTTGTTATAACAAAAAATGTTTGCATTTTTATTTATAAAAGGCCCGACCAAAATCCTCAGCACCAGGCCCATGATGTTCTTAATCTGGCCCTGGGTCCAGTGTGACGTTTCCACAGTCTGATGATTTGGGAAACCATGTCATCTGCCGATGTTTGTCCACTGTGTTTTATCAAGTCCAAAGTCAGCGCAGCCCTCTACCAGGAAATTCTACAGCACTTCATGCTTCCCTCTGCTGGCCAGCTTTATGGAGATGCCAAATTAATTTTCCAGCAGGATTTGGCACCTACCCACACTGCCAAAAGTATCAATACCTAGTTTAATCATCATGGTATCACTGTGCTTGATTTGCCAGCAAACTCACCTGACCTAAACCCCATAGAGAATCTGTGGGGTATTGTCAAGAGGAAGATGAGAGACCCCAGACCCAACAATGCAGACAAGCTGAAGGCTGCTATCAAAGCAACCCCAGCAGCTCCACAGACTGATCGCCGCCATGCTGCGTTGATGCAATAATTTATGCAAAAGGAGCCCCGACCAAGTATTGAGTGCATACTATACATACCTGGACATATTTTTCAGTAAGCCAACATTTGTGTATTAAAAATCCTTTTATTATTTTTTTATTTTTTTTAATTGGTCTTATGTAATAATCCAATTTTCTGAGATACAGAATTTGGGGTTTTCACTAGCTGTAAGCCATAATCCTCAAAATTAAAAGAAATAAATGCTTGAAATATATCACTCTGTGTGTAATGTATCTATATAATATATGTGTTTCACTTTTTGAATTGAATTACCGTACTCAAATAAATTAACTTTTTGATGATATATTCAGATTTTTTGAGATGCACTTGTATGTGAGTTGCTTACCTTTTCCACCATATCCTGGTGGTGTGAATGGAAGACATGTATGATTGAGGTATGCTGCTAGCAGCTCCATGTATCCACATTAAAAACGTTGTATTTTGTTCTCTTTTGCACTGGTGGTAGTGTGGTATTCTTATCCTGTTACTTTTTGCTACATGTTTGTTTTCAATAAAGTATTTATTTTTCCTTTTAACCCTGGTGTCTCTATAGAAGGTTACTGTGAGGATCTGCCATCCTCAACTTTTTTTTCTATATGCTTTTCCTTCAAAGAGACCACACCTGATGTAATCAGGAGGTATAGAGATTAAGGAGTGGGCATAATCCCATGTATTTGGTTATCCTCTATTTCAGTATGTGGCTATTGCATTGGTGATTTTTACTTTTGTTTACTATTTACATTGGGAAGAGCTGGCAGTATGGGATGAAGGCAAGCTGATGGAGGCAACGTGATGCTGTGGGCAATGTAATGCTTGGGAACCTTGAGTTCTGCCATTCATGTGAATGTTACTTGACAAGTACCATACACCCATGTTGCTGACCCAAGTACACCTCTTCATAGAAACGGTATTCCCTGATGGCAGTAGCATCTTTCAGCAGGATTATGTGCCCTACCACACTGCAAAAATGGGTCAAGACTGATTTAAGGAACACAAATGAGGTGTTTTAGGTGTTGACTTGTTCCAGATTTCTATTTCAGAACAAATCTGATGAACGGAGGCCCCACCCAATTTACAGGACTTAAAGAATCTGCTACTGACTCATTGGTGCTAGATACCACAGCATACCTTTAGAAGTCTAGTGTTGTCCATTCCTCAACAGGTCAGGGCTGTTTTGGCTGCAAAAAGGGGACCTATGCAATATTAGGTGGGTATAAAGTAATGGCTGATTAGTATACAGAACTAATGCTAAAGTTTTAAGCCTCTTTAAAAAAAATAAATAAAGTGAGTGATTTTAAAAATGATGCAATTATTTATCAATTAACCTTCAAGTGTATTAACAGAAAACACTAAATCTAATTATCTGGTGACGTTTCCACTTTTTATGTTTAAACACGTATTGCAAGTACACCTTCACACAGTATTTTTTAAGGAACTTGAGGTTGTGGAGGATTTACACTGCCCCAGTTGCTTCTGTCTCTTCCAGTAATCCAAGACAGACTTGATGATGCTGAGATCTGGGCTCTGCGGCAGCCAGACCATCTCTTCCAGGACTCCTTGTTCTTTTTACTGAAGGTAAGGGGGTTTGATTATGCCATTTCTTTGGGGACATTGTCCTGCTGCAGAATGAATTGCCGACTGATCAGATACCTTCCTGATAGTATTGCATGATTTATAAGTATCTGCCTGTATTTTCAGCATTGAAGGTACCATTATTTCTGACCAAATCTCCAACTCCATATGTAAAAATGCAGCCCCAAACCTACAAGGAACCTCAACCATGTTTCACTGTTGCCTTCAGATATTGCTTCTTGTACACTCTTAAAGCCTTTGGTGAACAAATTGCTTTCTGTTACAGCCAATATTTGAAATAAAGACTCGTCAGCCCAGAGCACCTGCTGCCATTCTTGTGCACATCTTCCATTAATACCACTTCTGACCGAACTTTGCCGTAGTGTAGGTCCCAGGGTACTGCAGTGCCTCTGTGCTTTCATGAAGCATGTAGATATGAGGAGAGAGCAGAATGCTACAGAAATTAATTAATTAGGCTGCTTCTCACTTAGTACAAAAAAGGAAGCCACTGCCCCCACCTATAACTGGCCATTGCAGCAAGTAGCATTGAAAGGCAACATATGTTAGAAAAAGAATCCAAGGAGAACTCCAAGCTCACTTACCGACCAGCTCGCAGACAACCAAATTAACTCCTTCCAATGCTACTTGCTGCAATGGGCAGTTATAGGAGGGTGGCTTCCTTTTTTGTATTATTGTTATATTGGTCAGGCAAGGCACTGACAGCTTTGCAGCCATTGTGCTGGGTGTTCAGTGTGCCCCTGTACCCTTAAGAAGGGGTAGGCTCCCTTCAGTCCATCTGCCCTCCATATATTCATCAGAATGCATGTGCTTCCATTGTGGAGTCACTAGTGATAGGACTACAGATACCAGGGTGCCTTGGCGGGGCCTGTAGCTTACACATGTATTTGCAAATGTGTATGGCACCTTTGCTGCAAGAAAAATGCAGTCTGCAGTTTCTGACCATCTCTTGTATCATGTCTGCAATCGCTTACTTAAACTTAAAAACACTGCCAATAGTATTAGCACAATTTCCATTCGATGCAACTCTAGCAGACATGATACAGGAGATGGTCAGAGACTGCAGCTATGATACAAGAGATCAATGCAGCCTCACCAGTGTCCATCAGATGCAGCCTCGCCAGTGCCTTTCAGATGCAGCCTCGCCAGTGCCAGAATCACACACAGCGGCGATCAGTGTCGCAGAGCTGAATTAGAATTTCCTGGGCCAGGCGGCTGCAGTAACAAAGTCCCACCTCCTATGATACACATCACACATTCAATTTCCCAGCATTGGATGTGCCGTCTCTATCACAGGAGGCGGGATATTGTTACAGGGGCTGCAGAACAATTCAGCTCCGCGTGACACAGAGGCAGATTGCGGTTTTGCGTGACGAGGAGGGAGGGGAGGACTCTGACTGAGCCACCAGGATGACACCTCCACAATGTGCACCCCGGGGTGGACCGCCCCCTTTTCGGTGCCATTATTTTTTTTGGAAAATTCTTTTTATTCACAGTTTTTTTAAACAGCAATAAACAACCATAACAGAAACCCACATAAAATTCCCCCCTCCCCGTTGTGCAATGTCCCAATTATAACAGGAATGTAAACACAATCACGTGCCCTCCGGGCTACTCAAATCATATTACAGTACATGCTCAGGTAAAACAATAAACACAATCATCTAGTAGCTATACCGCCTGTCTCATCATTTCAAGCAGTGCATGTTTCTTTCGTGTAATATTTAACCCATTACTCATGCAGTAACTCAGACAGTACCATCCGAAGAGAGCCAGCACTGCCATACCTTCTCAAATTTTTTGGGGCACCCCCTACTTAAGTAGGTGGCTTTATATAAGGGTAGTGCTCTATTCACTATGCCTTTCCAGAAGGCCAAGGACGGGGCCTCAGGTTTTTTTCCAGCATAAAAGGATGGCTTTGCGTGCATAAAACAAGGTGAGAGAGATCATGGTTCTTTGTGCCCTAAGTGGTGCTACTTCCTCCACCAGGCCCAACATACATACTGATATCGTCATGGGGACAGGTAGCAGGATCAGTTCCTGGATGGTCTTTGTGACCCCTGTCCAGAATACCTGTATGGACGGACACTGCCAGAATACATGATCGAAGTCCGCCCCTGTCGCGTTACAACGCCAGCAGGTGGCGCCATTCAAACCATAGATGCTGGCTAGTCTTGCTGGGGTATAATATACCCTGTGAAGTATCTTAAATTGAATGTACCTGTCACGGGCCGACACTAGGACCTGAAAAGGGTGGTCCCAGATATCGTCCCAGTCATCTCCTTGGAAATTGGGAACAAGTGAGCTCCATTTCTCCCTACATTTACTGAGTGCCGGAGGCCTGTCTGCAAATAGCTCCTTATAGGTTTCCGATAGCGTCTTCCGCACAGACTCATCACAGAGCAACTGTTCCAAAGGTGAGGATTGCAGTAACACTGCTCCTGTGCCAAACTGTGCAGAAAAAGCATGCCTCAGCTGCAGATAACGGAAGAAGTACCAGTTTGGGAGATCATGTTTATCTTTCAATTGATTAAAGGAAAGCAGCTTCCCCCCCCCCTACTATGTTCTTTAATTGTTTGATGCCAACTCTGCCCCATATTACCGGATCTGGGATATCGTTAAAATGGGATAACCTGGGATTGAGCCACAATGGTGTGTCCGGTGACCAGGCCTCCGTGTCTGTGTGCATTAGTACCTTTGCCCTGTCCCACGCGCGAATAGTAACACGCATGGAGCCAGTCAAAGGCGCCGCTGCCTGTGGCCCTCTAAACACTAAATAGTAAAGACTCTCATAGGATCCCACTAGAGCAGCCTCCAATACTGTCGCTGCATCCCCGTCATCCCTTGTTAACCACCGTCTGGCAAATACCATCTGTCCTGCAATAAAATACTTAAACAAGTCAGGAAGGGCCAGCCCTCCCTGTCCATAGGGTTCCTGTAATGTACGGAGACTCACTCTGGGGTGTCCAGAGCTCCATAGAAACGAGCTAAAGAGGCTGTTTACGCGCCGAAAGAAGGAGCAGGGGACCCACACGGGAGTATTGCGCAAAAAATAGAGGAACACTGGCAGTATCTTCATTTTAAGTAGATTCACCCTACCAATTAAGGAGAGTGGAAGATGCTTCCAAGCCTCTAATTGTATTTTAACCTTCGTGATAAGTGGCATTAGATTAAGCGTCAAGTAGTCCTTGACTTGGGGGGATATACGTATACCCAAATATTTTATTTCGGTAACCCAGGCAATGGGCACCAAGGGTGATGCCCGTGCCTGAGCCCCATCATCAATGGCCATGATATTGGACTTTTCCCAATTCACCCGCAAGCCTGAGAAATTTGCGAATGTGCTTAAGATCTCAAATACTGCCTCCAAGGATGAACCCGGGTCTTCTAAAAAGAGGAGCATATCATCAGCATATAGGGCCGTGCATTCTCGAATGCCCCCTACCTGAAGGGCTTTAACCTCTGTGGATGCTCTCAGAGCAATGGCTATAGGCTCTATGGCCAAGGCAAATAAAGATGGGGAGAGGGGGCAGCCTTGCCGCGTTCCCCTCCCCACCGAAAACTGTGCGGAAACTTGAGTACCTATCTTAATTGCTGCCTTGGGTGAGCTGTATAGGAGGGATATCCATGTAAGGAACACCTCTCCAAACCCCATATGCCGTAATACAGTGGACATGTAACACCAGTCCACCGAATCAAAGGCTTTAGCCATATCTAAGGAAACAATCACCCTGGCTCCGGGATTAGCATGGTCGATCTGTAGGTGCGCAAACAGCCTGCGGAGATTTGTATCAGTGGACTTCTGGGGTATGAACCCAGTTTGGTCTATGTCTACCAGTGTGGTTATTACCTTTGACAATCTTGTGGCCAATATTTTAGTGAGAATTTTAAGGTCCTGGTTAAGGAGGGCTATAGGTCTGTACGAGGAGCAGGTCAAGGGATCCTTGCCCGGTTTCGGCAATAAGACCACCTGAGCCTCCATAAGAGAATCCGGTAGCGTCTTGTGTTCCAAGCAAAAGTGAAACAGTGTCTTAAGTCTTGGCACAAGAGTCTCCAAGTGCGACCTGTACCATTCAATACAAAAACCATCCGGCCCTGGTGATTTGTGTGGAGGAAAGGATCTGATGGCTTTTTCTATTTCCTGTTCAGTGATCTCCCCTTCTAGACTATGTTGATCTGACTCCGACAGTTTTGGTATACATAGGGAAGTAAGCAGGGATTCAAGATCCTCTTTGTTATATGTCGGTATGGGCATGTAAAGAGTGCTGTAATAATCTACAAAAGTATCAAGGATGTCACTAGGGTCTGTCAATAGGGTACCCTGAGAGTCGGTAATACAAGGTATACTAGTCTGAACTCGCTGCTCTGCAACCAACATGGCCAAAAGCTTACCATTTTTATCTCCCTGTTCGAAGAGGGACTCTGCCCTCCTCGCCCAGGAAGTGTGGGTCAATTCAGTGAAGTGCAACGTCAGAAGACGGCGCGCCTCAAGCAGTTCCCTGTAGGTGACATCTGACTGGTCGGCCGCATGGGCCGCCTCACATGCCCTCTCTTTATCTTGTAGCTCTTGTGATTGATGATTAAAGTGTTTGCGCGCTTGTTTGATTGCCGAGATGTATTGACCCCTCATACACGCCTTAAAGGCGTCCCATACTATCGGCAGTGGGGCTGACTGTAGGTTATCTTCCCAGTAATCTGTAAAAGTTGGCGCCACTTGAGAAGAAACCGATTCTACCTCCAACCAACCCGGGCTTAATCGCCACGCGCCCCCTCTAACCTGTGAAGGTATACCAATATAAACCCGTAGGGGGGTATGGTCCGACAAGCCCCCAGCAATGTAATTAGCTCCCCTCACCAGCTGCAACATAGGGGCATTAGCAAACGCTAGATCAATCCTGGATGAGGACTTGTGAGTTTTTGATAGGTGTGAGTAACTTTTGGTGGTGGGATTTTTCCATCTCCACAACTCTGTGAGAGTAGCCGTTGTCGCCCACGCTGCCAGCTCTACAGACGCCCCTCTCCTAGAATTAGAAGAGTCTAGGGCAGTATTCAAAATGGCATTGAAGTCCCCTGCTACAATGAGAGGCAGGTGCATGAGAGGAGCCAATCTACCCAACAAATCATATAGTACCTGAATGTGGAATGGTGGGGGAACATATACATTAACTAGCACCATCCTATGCCCATGAATGTCTGCTACTACAATTACATAGCGGCCCCCTGGATCTGTGACAACTTGATGAACAGTACAAGGGACTGCCTTGCTGATCAGCACTGCCACGCCTCTGGCGTATGTAGAATATGTAGCATGTATCGCTCGTTGGATCCAGGAGCGTTTTATAGTGAGAATCCTATTGCCATCTAAATGCGTTTCCTGTAGGAAAACGATGTGTGGTTTAAGCGGTTTCAAGTATTGGAACATTAGGGCACGCCGAAATTTATCGTTTAGGCCTCTAACATTCCAAGACAGTATATCAAATACAATTCCTGCCATCAATAAATGTTAAAGAGTACAGCAATACATGGCATAACCTCATAACAATCACTACCGACCTATGAGCATTAAAGTTCTGGTTCAGAACACAAATCTTACGTAGCCCCGGGCAGATTCTGGAACATTGCACATAGAACAACCCCCCCCCCCCCCCAAAGAAAATTGCAACTCCCGCTGCTGTGCAACCCATTTACTGATACACGCAGCGTATTCCCAAAACTAATGAGCACACTTACACTTAAACTAAGCCTGTAGGGTGAGTGAGCAACCCCACACAGGACAAAAAACTCCCTGCCACGCAGCCTATTCCCCAACATAACTTGGCTTGTAGCTTAATCCCAAAAACCTTGAAAACAAGTCAGTGACTCAATAGTAGCCAAGGGGCATAAACCTGGGTGGATCACGACCCTGGAGTGCAGTCACAGCGCTCCCTGAGTCAGTTTGTGGCTTAAGTTTGTAGGGTGGCCACTCCCGTTGACGTGCGTCCAAGGCAGGCCAAGTGAGGGAAGTAACAAACTTGTCTTGTAGAGTTCCATGTGCATAGCTCGCTCAAGTAGGATCTCTCAGACATGTAAGGATGATAAACTAATACGTAGGTAACATGGGAGTCTGGTTTTGTTTCTTGTTTTCCTCCCCCCATGAGCCCCAGCTGCCCCTGGGGCCCATACGGTGGAGCATGACACGTGTTTTCAACGCAGCCCATTAAGCCAGGCATCAGCCCCAGCCGGTGTGTCAAAAAATTTAACAGTACCCTCATGTTGAACTCGCAGGCGACTAGGATAGAGCATGCCATATTTAATGTTACGATCTCGTAGTCTGCGCCGAACATCAGTGAAGGTCTGCCGTTTCCGTTGAAGTTCCGGAGAGAAATCAGGGAAGAGCATGATATGTGCATTACCGAATTTCAGATTTTGGTGTTTCCTGGCCTCTGAGAGTATACGATCCCGGTCTCGGTAGTTTAGGAAACGTACCAGGAAGGGACGCGGAGGTGCACCTGGAACATATCGACCCATCGGAACACGATGTGCGCGTTCTGCCACATATGTAGGGGGGACATCAGCCAGTCCCAGTAAATCTTTGAAGAAGGCCTCCGCGAAGTCCGCCGGGTGGTCTCCCTCCGAGCCCTCGGGGAGGCCCAGCACTCTGACATTGTTACGTCTCATTCTATTTTTGGCATCATCGGACTTCGCCACTAGTGCTTTGATTGTGTTTTGCATATCAGTGAGCTGGTCGGCATGTTGTCCGGTTCGATCCTCCACCTCTGAGATCCGGTTTTCGGATTCAGAGAGGCGCCCCCGCATTTTTTCCAAATCATTGCGGATAAGATTGCACTCCTCTGCCAGATGGTCTATCCGTACCAGTAGAGATGTCTTGCTGCTTTCAATTGCTGCTAAGATCATGTTGGTGTCACCTGTGGGGGTCTGGGTTGAAGGTGAGGGGGATGCGGGGACGTCCGCAGGAGAACTGTCCTCCATGTCAACCAACAAGGCCTGTAGTTTCTGGAGTAAGTTGAGTCCCCACGTGTGAGTGGGGCTGCAGCCTGTGCCCCAGGCTTTTGCTTAGTTTTGGGTTGCTTCTTTGAAGGCATCAGACGGCTCCTTGTCCGGCAGGGATCTCTGGATCTGGGGTAAAGCAAGAGTCAGGGACCACGGGGACAGAGGGCCAGGAGTGAGTGTAGCAAAATGGCCGCTAAGTGTAATGCTGGTATTGTGGATAGTCTTTCAGGCGGCTACAAAAAGGAGGAGTGCTGACCTGGAGGCTGTAGGTGGCAGTCTGGCGGAGGGGGGCAGCTCTGGTGGCAGTTGGCTAGGCATAAAGGAGTCAGGGGAAGCAAATTTGGCGTGTACCCTGTAGCTGGGTGAAGCAAGATGGCCGC
Organism: Lithobates sylvaticus; assembly: GCA_028564925.1. NCBI lineage: Eukaryota > Metazoa > Chordata > Amphibia > Anura > Ranidae > Lithobates > Lithobates sylvaticus. The sequence continues at coordinate 453,717,481 of CM053030.1, forward strand.
TATACTTGGCACTGGAGGCAGAGGTTAGGGCATCAGCTTATTTGTAAACAATGGGTGGTCGGCTCGCATTGTGGACAAGCCAAAACTTTGTAAGCAGGGGCTCGGAACAGGTGCACAGGAGGCAGGAGGACCAGATATTCGCCTGGGTGAAGCAAGATGGTCGCCACTCACCAGGCCGGATCCTCAACCTGTCCTCCAGAAAACTGTACAGGAGAGCCACAGCGTGGGCTGCGGGTAGCAATCAGCCAGTGGATGGGTCAGAGCATCAAAAAGGGAGGAAATTGGGTCCAGAAGGGCTGAAAGTGAGCACCAAGGCCTCAGCTGGGTGCACCAAGATGGCCGCCGCTCCGGGAGCAGGGCCGGAGCCTCGGCCTGTCGTTTTGCAGACCCTGCAGGAGGATGGATGGATGATGGGGGGCTGGGAGGGCTGGTGGAGTGGCTAAGGGGAACAGCTGCTGTGGTCCCGAGTCCAGGCCGGCCGCGGCGCTCGTCCGCCAGCCGGCGGCGTAGGAAAATGCGGTGGGCTGGAGGCTTCACTAGGCCGCGGCCTGGACGGGCGGCATCAGCGGCCCCACGGACCACCGGGCCTCACCAGGAGCATGAGGGGGCAAGCTAGATGACCAGATGGGCCCCCTACCTCAGTACCAGTCCAGGAGAGGCTTGATCCGGCAGGGCACAGGCCCGGAAGATGGCGGCAGACACAGGCGTGCGGTATCGTTGTTTTCCCAGTCAATCCCGGGCCGGAGTCTTGCAATAGACCCACCTGCTGCAACAGGTAGGTCAGGGGAACACAAAGGCAGGCAATCTGGGTAGTTTTTCCCTATGGTAGGCAAGGATGGCTAAGGATTAGGTTTAGGATGCTCGGAGCTATGCACAGAGACGTCCGCCGCCGATCACATCCGGACACGCCCCCCCTTTCGGTGCCATTATTGGCACCTTTTCTTCTTTCGGCGGCATTCAAAAAACATCTTTTTCCGCCAATATGGTTTCGGCGGCCGAAGTTTGGGTGCACCTCTAGTAGTGAAGACTAAGCCCATCAGTAGTACTGAAAGAATGTGCCATAATAAATTGGCTCCCCTGTCTGTTATGTTGGCTGACATCTCTGCATGAGGTGCCCACGATGTTCAGAGGCTGCTGGAGGAACATACAAATTGCTTTCAGTGGTTGCAGCCCGGTCATATAGCTGGACATTAGAATCAACTTTAGGAACCGCAAGGTGATTGTGCGCTGGAGCCTTCTACTATTGTTGGTTTCTAAGGAGTTGGTATAGCTACTTTGGCTAGCTAATGACTGTTTGCAAGTGTGCCATCACTGATCTGGATGTATTGAAGAAGTACTTCACCTAAGTCGGACAAAGCAATCCTACTATGGGCTAGGCAAACAATGCCCACAGGCTTTCTATGCCATGAAAACAGAAAGGCTGTGAACTTTCTGCAGCTCGAAGAGCTTCCCCAATAATTCACATACCAGAAGCTGGCTTCAGATAAGGGCAAATGTCCGCTTGGTACAAAAACAATTAAGCACCATCCGGGCTACCCTCCCCATCCACACCAACATTCAAATCCCCAGGAAAGGCCCTCGTAGCGCACCCCCCCTCCCCACCTCAAGGGGACACGCCCCCAAAGCCTACCCCAAAAATTACAGCACAGATGGAAAAAGGACAACAGACAGCACCCAAATGCTCCTGCAGAAAGTGTGTTAATCTGGCTGCAATCACCCCAAGCCCCTGGTAGAACACAGGGAAAGTGAGGATGGAAGCCTAGGTGGCCTTGCCAATCTGATAAACTGTAGTCCACAGCCAAAAGCTCAGTTTACATTTATAGATTTAGTAGAGTGCATATTGTCAGGACAGGATGGAACATGAACCCTAGACCATGGAGTTGGTTAATGGTCTGCTGAGTCGACTTGACATGATAGAGCTAGAAATCGGAGCATCAGTACAGGATCCATCTTGAAATACAAAAGAGGAAAGTAAAGGCTGAGAGATAAATTTTCCATCCGACCGCATCCAACCAAGAGACGGAAACTTCCTTTGGGTAAACTGGATGCAGATTAAAGAACTGAATAAGGATGTCCTGTTTGAGGAGACAGAAACTAACCGTAGCAAGATGGAGAACTTGGTTCTAATAACCTTGTCTTATGTTAAACCTGTGTAAGGTTCCATGCCAGACAAGGCCACCAGTCTTGAACATTCACCTCCCCAAGTGAAGGCTATGAGCTAACTGCTTAATATCCCACAAAGTCACATGGGCAGCAATATTAATAGTCAAGTGCTAATCTAGGCCCAGCTGCAGGAGAGGACTTGTCCACCGAAGAAACTTTTGGGGAGAAAGTCCTAAAGCTTACACCAAGATAAGCAATCACCACATGTCCAGCAATAGATTTAACATGAAGAATTTAGACCCCGCCGCTTAGCATCAAGGGATTCCTAGACTCCATGATGCCTGGTCTCAAAATTTGAGCTTCAATTATCAAGCTGTCAAATGCAGCTTAAAGCTGGATGGCAACAGTGCGCTTTGCGAATGCACATTAGGGAACCGGCTGTGAAGATGGTGGCAGCATAGAGTATGGCACAAATGCAAACCTACCAAGACATGGCCGATCCACCTAAACTGACAGGCCAGACAAGGAGAGCATTAATCAGAGAAGCAGCCAAGAGTCCCATGGTAACTCTGGAGGAGCTGCAGAGATCCACAGCTCAGGTGGGAGAATCTGTCCACAGGACAACTATTATGCCCTGTACACACGGTCGGAAAATCCGACGGAAAAGGTCCGATTGGATTATATTGTCGGAAAATCCGATCGTGTGTGGGCACTGCAGGATCTCAAATTTTCCGACAACAAAATCGTTTGTAGAGCCTGGACGTAGTCCTGTCGTAACGAACGAATGTCATCACGTTCCGAATGATCGGATTTTCCGACAACTTTGACCGTGTGTATGCAACACCAGTTTCGGACAAAATCCGTCGGAAAAAATCTGATGGATTTTGTGGTCGGAATGTTCGACCGTGTGTACTAAGTCGTGCACTCCACAAATCTAGCCTTTATGGAAGAGTGGCAAGAAGAAAGCCATTGTTGAAAGAAAGCCATAAGAAGTCTCATTTGCAGTTTGCAAGAAGCCATGTGGGGGGCACAGCAAACATGTGGAAGAAGGTGCTCTGGTCAGCTTTTTGGCCTAAAAGCAAAACGCTATGTGTGGCGGAAAACTAACACTGTACATGACATTGAATACAAATACACGCCACACTTTTCAAAACTTGTTTACAATTAAATATCTGAAAACCATTTATCATTTTCCTTCCACTTCACAATTATGTGCCACTTTGTGTTGGTCTATCACATAAAATACCAATAAAATACATTTATGTTTTTGGTTGTAACATGACAAAATGTGGAAAATTTCAAGGGGTATAAATACTTTTCCAAGGCTGAGCTGTGGATCTCTGTAGCTCCTCCAGAGTAACCATGGGCCTCTTGGCTGCTTCTCTGATGAATGCTCTTCTTGCCTGGCCTGTCAGTTTAAGTGGACAGCCATGGCTTGGTAGGTTTTCAGTTGTGCCATACTCTTTTCATTTTCGAATGATGGATTGAACAGTGCTCCGTGAGATGTTCAAGGCTTATATTTTTTTATAACCTAACACTGCTTTAAACTTCTCCACAACTTTATCCCTAACCTGTCTGGTGTGTTCCTTGGCATTCGTGATGCTGTTTGTTCACTAAGGTTCTCTATCAAACCTCTGAGCGCTTCACAGAACAGCTGTATTTATATTGAATTTAAATTACACACAGGTGGACTCTATTTACTAATTAGGTGACTTCTGAAAGCAATTGGTTCCACTAGATTTTAGTTAGGGGTATCGGAGTAAAGGGGGCTGAATACAAATGCACGCCACACTTTTCAGATATTTTATTTGTAAAAAAAATGTAAAACTGTTTATCATTTTCCTTCCACAATTATGTGCCACTTTGTGTTGGTCTATCACATAAAACCCCAATGTATCTCTTGGCAAAATATAAGGAATGCTAGGTTAAATATACACATAAGACCTCGAAAAATCAGATATAAACAATTTAAATCTATTATTAAATATATTGTATATTTATTGCGTCAAATTTTTTGACACTTTCCTTTTCTTATTATTAACTCTACAATGGTTACATAGTTGCATAGTAGGTAAGGTTGAAAAAAGACACAAGTCCAACCTATGTGTGTAATTATATGTCAGTATTGCATTATATATCCCGTATGTTACGGTCGTTCAGGTGCTTATCTAACAGTTTTTTGAAACTATCGACGTCTCCCGCTGAAACCACTGCCTGTGGAAGGGAATTCCACATCCTTGCTGCTCTTACAGTAAAGAACCCTCTACACAGTTTAACCACTTCAGCCCCAGGAGGATTTACCCCCTTCCTGACCAGAGCACTTTTTGCGATACGGCACTGCGTCGCTTTAACTGACAATTGTGCGGTCGTGCAAAGTTGCACCCAAACAAAATTGACGTTCTTTTTTTTGCCACAAATAGAGCTTTCTTTTGGTGGTATTTGATCACCTCTGTGTTTTTTATTTTTTGCGTTATAAACAAAAAAAGAGCGACAATTTTGAAAAAAAAAACTATTTTTTACTTTTTGCTATAATAAATATCCCCCAAAAATATATAAAAAAAAAATGTCTTTCTCCGTTTAGGCCGATATGTATTCTTCTACATATTTTGGGTAAAAAAAAAATTGCAATAAGCGTATATTGATTGGTTTGCGCAAAAGTTATAGCGTCTACAAAATAGGGTATAGATTTATGACATTCTCATTATAAAAATTTTTTTTTATTAGTAATGGTGGTGATCTGCGATTTTAATTGTGACTGTGACATTATGGCGGACACATCGGACACTTTTGACATTATTTTGGGACCATTGTCATTTATACAGCCATCAGTGCTATAAAATTGCACTGATTACTATGTAAATGACACTGGCAGGGATGGGGTTAAACACTAGGGGGCGATCAAGGAGTTAAGTATGCCCTAGAGAGTGATTCTAACTGTAGGGGGGATTGTCTCACTAGAAGATGACAGGGAGCACTGCTCCCGATGACAGGGAGCAGTAGATCTGTTATGTTGCTAGGCAGAACAGGGAAATTTCCATGTAGTTGCCCAGCCCATTATTTGTTCAGATCTTGCAAGATTTCCACAGCCTGCGGAGAAGTTATTGCCCTGCTTAGCTTAGTGTTGTCCGCAAATACAGAGATTGAACGGTTTACCCCATCCTCCAGGTTGTTTATGAACAAATTAAATAGGATTGGTCCCAGCACAAAACCCTGGGGGACCCCACTTCCCACCCCTGACCATTCCGAGTATGCCCCATTTATCACCACCCTCTGAACTCACTCTTGTAGCCAGTTTTCAATCCATGTACTCACTCTATGGTCCATGCCAACGGACCTTATTTTGTACAGTAAATGTTTATGGGGAACTGTGTCAAATGCTTTTGCAAAATCCAGATACACCACGCCTATGGGCCTTCCTTTATCTAACAGCTCCCCTCCTCATAGAAGGTTAATAGATTGGTTTGGCAGGAACGATTCTTCATGAATCCATGCTGATTACTGCTAATGATACCGTTTTCATTACTAAAATCTTGTATATAGTCCATTATCATCCCCTCCAAGAGCTTGCATACTATTGATGTAAGGCTAACTGGTCTGTAATTCCCAGGGATGTATTTTGGCATTTTTTTTTTTTTTTTTTTAAATATTGGTGCTACATTGGAAAAAAAAAAAAAAAAGCCAATCAGCTGGTACCATTCCAGTCAGTAGACTGTCAGTAAAAAATTAGGAACAATAGTCTGGCAATTACTTGGTGGGTAGTGCGAAGTAAGGGGGCGCTAATTAGCGCCCCCTTACTTCGTACCACCCACCAATTCACAAAGTCAGATTAGCACTTTGAGGGGAGCAGCTTGTCTTTAGTTTTATTTGTTCACTTTAGGTTTAGATTTTTTGCGTGGAGTTCACCCATTTCGAGGTGATTCACTTTCTGGCAATTACTTGACTGAGTTCCCTAAGTACCCTGTATACTGTATTTTTTTTTATATTTTTTATGAGATATGAGTATCCTCTCATTACTTTTTCCCTACCTAACCATGGCCCATGGTTATTGAATTTATCTATACCATAAAAAAAACAGCCCCCCTAGGGTCTCTGCCATGACATTCCCTAAAGTGTCTGGATAGGTTATGCTCTCTAAAAACTTTTTTGATATTATCCACGTGTTTGCCAATCCTTTTGGAGAGGCGGCTTGTGGTTCTTCCCACGTATTGCAACTTGCATGGACATTCTACAGTATATCATATTTGACATGAGTACTATCACGTGATGAATTCCCTTATATTATATTCACTATTTGTCATATTGGATTTAAACTTGGTACGTTTCTTCTCTCTGCCTACACGTAACACCTAACAAGTACAGACTGTGTTAGTATCCCAGAAAATGGTGTTAGGCAGGAGAGAGAGTGGGGCAGAATCTCTTCATAGGGGAACGAAGCAATCTTTTTGGGGGTGGGAGATCAGACCAGCATAAGCTTATGAAGCCAGCAGATCCTCATTGCCTTGCAGAGCTCTGATCACTGATACTACTTTGCACTTTAGGATGAGGAATACTTTATTCCCAGCTATGGTGGTTCCTACTGACAATCCCCTATGCCACTACTATGTCCTGCAGTGACTAGGGGTCAGCAGGATGAACCACCGTATCAAATGGGGGTAACATGCTATTCGACGCGGCAGAAGCGTTGGATCACATCAGTGCTCAAAAGCTTTGCAAGAGATCAGTGTTTCCTATCCATCAGCTGGTTTACAAAGTATAAATCTGTACCCACTTTGACTGGAATTGTTCTTGCTATTATGCGTGCCTAGAAATCCTTTTCAATCCTTTCCTTTCCACACGACACTGTGGTTAAAAAAGAGAAAGGTTACAGCTTTATTGAGCATATATTTTTTTATTTTGTGTAACACCAATACAAATTGTCCTCCCAGTTTCACTGTAATGCTGCAGCAAATTGCACAAGAAAATCTAATTCAGTTCATGGACATTTTTCTTTACCATAAAAGTAACTTGAATTTTACGGTTATTGGTCTTTTAGCAAAGTCACTTGTTTAAAGCCAAAGTGCTCACATAACAGATCACGTGTTTATTGCTACTGAAAATTGAATCTACGAGCAATTTTATCATCATTCATAACCATTTCTGAAAAATACGGATGCAAATATTATCATATAAATTGGTCACAATCCCCCTCACATTACATTTTCCTAGAAATGAGACAAGCAGACATTTCACATAAAAAAAATATTCCCTGTCATCATATTCTGTTACAATTAAAACTTGGATATTTAAGTAACACAATACATCAGAGGCCAATATTTCATTTCATTACATAGTCTAAAGTTCTTCAGATGGAAAGACTGATTACAGGCATGCATTTAGAATTCCAATTATGCATTAAAGCCCAGAGCCTGAATTGGCTTAAAATATATTTTTTCTCTCAGTGAAAATGCTGGTTGCTCCTCTTTCCATCTAGTGCTCTGTGTTGGCAGAGCTGAGTAACAGCCACACCCCTTAGCACAAGAGGCCTCACTCACACTTGTATAGCAGAGGAAGAGGAGCGTTCCCATCCAGTGCTCTGTGCTGGCAAGAGATGAGCAACAGCCACACCAATCAGCACAAGAGGCCACACACACACACACACACACACACACACACACACACACACACACACACACACACACACACACACACACACACACACACACACACGTATAGCAGAGGAAGATGGTTGTTCCCATTCAATACTCTGTGCTGGCAGAGCTGAATAACAGCCACAACCCACAACCATACACCTCACACATACTTGCACTGCAGAGGAAAAGAAGGGGTGTGTCTAACCAGGTTTCTCAAAGATAACTTTTCTAATTTATACACATAAGATACACTGTTTACTGTTAGTGCTGCCTTCTTATCTGCAAAAATCATAGTACAAACTCTCTATATACAGTTCATTTGTACATTTGCAGTGGAAACAAGAAGTAGGGTTGCAAAGGGAGCAACTACTTATGAGCCCTTATTTCAACTCAAAAAGGTACAACTGTATTTTTTTGTATTTTGTATGAGAAGAAGTTGAGTGTCCTATCCAGAGGTTGTCTTTGGGAAATAGACGTATAGGTGCTGCTAGCATTGCTGCAGATGTTGAAGGGGTGTGGGTCAGCCTGTCAGTGCTCAGACCATACGCTGCACACTGCATCAAATTGGTCTGCATGGCTGTCGTCCCAGAAGGAAGCCTCTTCTAAAGATGATGCACAAAAAAGCCCATAAACAGTTTGCTGAAGACAAGCAGACTAAGGACAGATTACTGGAACCATTTCCTGTGGTCTGATGAGACCAAGATAAACTTATTTGGTTCAGCTGGTGTCAAGCGTGTGTGGTGGCAACCAGGCGAGGATTACGAAGACAAGTGTACCTTGCCTACAGTCAAGCATGGTGGTGGGTGTCATGGTCTAGGGCTGCATGAGTGCTGCTGGCACTGGGGAGCTGCAGTTCATTGAGGGAACCATGAATGTCAACTGTACTGTGACATACTGAAGCAGAGCATGATCCCCCTCCATTTTGGAGACTTGGCTGCAGGGCAGTATTCCAACATAGCGACCCCAAAGACACCTCCAAGACGACCACTGCCTTGCTAAAGAAGCTGAGGTTAAAGGTGAGGGACTGGCCAAGCATGTCTCCAGACCTAACCCCTCTTGAGCATCTGTGGGGCATCCTCAAACGGAAGGTGGAGGAGCGCAAGGTGTCTAACATCCACCAGGTCTGTGATGTTGTCACGGAGGAGTGGAAGAGGACTCCAGTGGCAACCTGTGAAGCTCCGGTTAACTCCATGCCCAAGAGAGTTAAGGCAGTGCTGGAAAATAATGGTGGCTACACAAACTATTGACACTTTGAGTTCCAATTTGGACATTTTCACTTAGAGGTGTACTTACTTTTGTTGCCAGCGGTTTAGACATTAATGGCTGTGTGTTGAGTTATTTTGAGGGGACAGCAAATTTACACTGTTATACGAGCTGTACACTCACTACTTTACATTGTAGCAAAGTGTCATTTCTTCAGTGTTGTCACATGAAAAGATATAATAAAATTATTTACAAAAATGTGAGGGGTGTACTCTTGTGAGATACTGTATATGTTCTAGGCACACCATTACAGAAGTAGAAACAATATTAGTGAAGTTATTCTTTTCTTTCAATATCAGCCATGATATCTATACAAAATATGTTAGCAAAATGCGAATACATATCCCATGACCTCCCATTAGACCCCCACCTAAACTCACCCAAATACCTTGCCCTGTATGGGACAAAAATGCACCATCCCTCGTAAACCACGCAAGGGGTGGGGGAGATGCAATCCCAGCAGGGCCCACCCTCTCCAATACAGACACCCACCTAACACCCCCTACAGGAGTTTAGGGTGGGGGTCTTATGAGGCATGCAGGGGTATCCACTTTTTGCTAATGTATTTTGTATAGTGTTACGTAATAAATCATATGTAGTTAACGCAGTTGGGATTGTAGAGTCTCATTGTTTGTTGTATTGTTTTTGGTTTATAGTATATATTGATTACACCCCCCCCCCTTTATATATAGGGTGAGTACTACATTTTTCTACTACGTGGGATTCCAATTTTTCTTTTCTCTTTAATCACAAATAATCTCTGCCCTACTACATGCCCGGAAAAGATTAAATGAATAAGGCAAAGGCAGCTGACTTCAATGTACAGAAACTACAGGTCATTCCACACAGAATCTATGCATTCAACGTTATATGGATCTTTAATATAAAAAGGTAATTTCATGCCCTCTTTGTAATTCATTTACTCAGTCTACTGTATGCGACAATTTGTGAACTTTGAACATCAAGAATTCATTCCTAAATGAATTTTCTTCAAGCAGACAATTCTTCTACTATCACAGTCTGCGGCACTGTAATAACTCAAGCTCCTGAATTTTGCATGGAAAAATATCTTAGATTTTTACAAACAGGCAATGTTTTCCTTACTTCATATTTGTCAATTGCTGTTCCAAGAACTACTGAGAACAAGTTCAGAAGGAAGAAACTCACACCTAAGGGGTAACTCCACTTTCGTGAAAAAAAGTATAGCAAATAAAAAACAAATAACATATACAATTGTTACACAAGCCATATTCTAACTGAATGTTATTATAAATTACCTTTCCTTTTTAATCTGCAGTGTTGTCAGTTTCTAACATTCAATGCAAAATGGCAACCCGGAGCCGTTCTGTACACAGTGTATAGAATTCCCTGCTTGTGTGATTGGCTTACTGATTTTCCCAGAAATCTGCACTAGGATACAAGTCAGATTTTAGGCTTCCCCAGCAGCAAAAAAAAATAATTTTTGGCAAGATTCTCCCAAAGAGTTAGTCACTTCTAAAGGGATGCTGACACTGCAACTTTCTTAGTTAGAACACTGCAAGTGCATCAGCTAATTAATAATGAAAAAGTCACTCCCATATAGATTTACTCCTCACACAACACACAGCTTTTTCTTGAGAGCACAAGCAGGTTAGGATAGGAATCTGCAACAAAGTTTGTTAAAGCGGTAGTAAAGTCTGCTTTGTAGTTTTTGCCCACAGGTAAGCCTATAAGAAGGCTTACCTGTAGGTAAAATTAATATCTCCTAAACGTACACCGTTTAGGAGATAGTGTCACACCTGGATACATCCGGTGACGTCACTGGCGCATGCGCTCTGAAGGTCTAGCATATCGTGCCTCAGGGGTAAAATAACACTAGTATCTTCACAGAATAAAGTCTATACCCAAGAAACAAAAGATAGGGGAGACGTGTTGAACAATAGAGATGGAGATACCATATGTACAGTATACACGCCATAAACAATAGTGCTGATATAAGCACACAAGGAACAATAGGGTAACACTCTAGGTAGACAATAGAAACAATAGTGTTGAGATACTGTGTGTTCAGTAAGCCCACCCAATTCAGTTTAAAAAAAAAATATACAACAATTTGAGCTTGTCAAATTATTGGTGGGGTTTCTCCCAAAAAACAAAAAATTCAAGGTATAATATAGTATGCGAAATTCACCTTATTTTACACTATATAATTAATTGTTCTCAGATATTCTCAGTGAAGCACTAACCTGACTTCCACAGTTTGGTACTTTAACTGACAACAATGAGAATATTACTGCTTGTAAATTCCCACAAAAAAAAAAATAACGATTAAAACCTAGTTCAGTTTTAATGTCCTAAACAAATACTATTCCTTTAGTGGACACACAATTTAAATAACAACCAAACCAGTTGAACCTGTTTCAACCCAAACAAAAACAAAAAAAACAAGCACGTCACATTTTTGTGTCTTACACATACAAATAAAGCATAAAAAACTAAACCAGAAAAAGAGAGAAAAAAGAAATAAACAAACATAAAAAAATTTGCAAAATGTTTCCACAAAACAACAAGGACCACACTCTTTCAGTGTCTTTCCAATAAAACCTATATGTATGCACCATAAAGCAAACTCAAACAATGAATACAGCGAAACCATGCTTGGTAAGCACAAACAAATGAAAAAAATGTTCCCACTCATTACATCCTCACCATTATATGACCGGTTATAAAGGTACTTCCAATGTACTTTTTCAACTATAATTACGTGATATTAAAAAAAAGAAAAACTATGTGGTGTATCCTCTTTCCTTAGAGTTATTCTGATACCCACAAAAAAAAACAAAAAATGTACCTATATTTTTCCCTAGATAAACTTGCTGTGGCCTCCAAACTACTGGAAAACTGACTCAATTTAAAACCCAGCCCAATAACCTAAATCTGCATTACACAAATTAAAAATCTGAGATACAAAATTTTGGGTTTTCACTAGCTGTAAGCCATATTTATCACAATTAAAAGAAAGAAATGCCTAAAATATGTGTGTGTGTGTGTGTGTGTGCGCGCGTCTGATATATACATAATTACACCACAGCTGCCACCAGGGGGAGCATCTGGACTGAAAAATGTTATTATATTAGATGTTTGGTTATGAAAAAAAAAAAGCAGAAGAGCAGGTTGTGTTTATGCACATAGAAGAATATAGTTCTATAGTATAGTAATATAGTATAGAAGTAATAGTTCTATAACTATAGTGATGAATGGTGTCCCAGCTGTCCTGGGTGTTTTCCTTTTCAAGGACTGGCTGACCAGTTGGCACCTCTTGTGTCAGGCTTGCCATGCATGCAGCAGTTGAACCATGTGGTCTACTTTGTGTTTGAAGGTATATGACATAATCCTAAAAACATTTGTCTCTACATGTGTATGGCAAAATTTGACAGATTCTACTCTAACAGTGAATGTCCAGGTGTGAGAAGGGAATGCTGAGTGGGCATTGTCCATGTACAAAAATTCCTACCCTACTTTGTGGAGTTTTTTTACTTTTATCCTTTTGAGCCAGTGGTGAGGTGTGGAAAAACAAAACACCAAAGTGAACCAAAAAAAGTGTACGTGCGCAAACACAAAAAAGTGAACTAGGGGGCTGTGCATCATATGGTAGCCTCCTGAAGAGGAAGGACCCTTTCCCGTCCCCAGGTCACAAAACAAACTTTGGATCACCTGGCAAAAAGGCCCAGCAGACCCCTCTCCTCATCATCAGCTGAAGCAGACCACTGAGTACTAGGTTAGGGGCTCTCCTGAACCCCCAAGGCAGAAGGGCCACACATTTCCCCCCCACCCCCTTAAACTTCAGGGTAGCATTCATAAGTGAAATAAACGCACATATACAAATGCAGTGTCAAAACATGTGGAGAGCAAATACATAGGAAAAAAAAAGCCAGTGTATTGTATGTACAATAGCTAGGCTTTGTTGACTGGAACAAAAATTACACCAGTCTTGGCCAAAAGGACTAGCCCCTGGGGCGATTTGCAGGAAAGAACAAGTGGTGTTGAAGCCTAGTGCTGGTTTTCAAAGTGAACTCTCAAACCCATAGTAATATTAGGAGCACCCTGGTGTTGCCTTTCCCAGGGGTCGCTTAACCCCGCAGGCTCCTCTGCCTTTCCAACCCTTGGCTTGACATGTTAGCACTGCTTAATGGAGGCACTGGGCCCCTTGGAGCCCTCCAGACAAGGAAATACCCGCAAAGTGACCTGAAAGTCCGAAAGGATGGGGGGGTGCCTGATTTTAGTCTTGCCTAGGGCAGCACAAAACCAAAGTACACCACTGCCAGCAGCTATACTATACAGCCAGCCATCCCAGGGGCCAGGATGGCAACAGAGCACCCTTACTGGACACTGATAAGAACAGACACTATACTTGATCTTAGCCAAAAGGCATATAAAAAAGCATATTGAATACATTGTCTCACAGCACACAAGCTCCTCCATATGTGACTGCAGTACCAGCGTCAAAACAATATCAAACCTAGCGGTATGCTTTAACCCAACTACACCAAGTAGTTTTGGGAGGACCTGGGTTTGAAACCAAATGGAGGTAGGCAGACTATACACAAACAGTGTATACACAGTGAGTTTGTGGTGTGTGGTGGTGTGTTAGAGAGTCAATCAAGGGGGAGAGGCCATAAGGCTTTCAGTAGAAGCTGGGAATATCCAGTTCATTTTAGCATGCAGTGTTTCCAGAGAATAAGCAATTCCAACATGCAGTATATGAACACCTTGAACAGAAGCCCATTGCTGGTAGGCTGTGTCCCCTACATACATTGTAGCAGGCGGCATACATTTTAACCAAATACAATCCACTTCTCCTTTCAACACATCCTAACCTGTTTTTATATTCTCCTCTTGCACTTCTTTCATTCACATTGCCAGCGAAGAACTTCTGAATCAATTTAAACTCAAACCATAAAGCAAGAAATATAAATCAATAATTATAAATCTCTCTCTGCAGATCAGATGTTCCCAGAAAATCTATCACACGGTAGTCATTCTGTTTTTTGGCTTATGGGGATATACATGAAATGCCAGAGTCGGCACAGATAAATCACTCATTTTTGTCAAAACTCAAAGAACACAGATAAACCATTGCATTTATATATATTAGTGCAAAATAAAACACGGCCATCAAAATAACCTTCAAAATGTCTCTAAGATCTTTAAATCAGGTGTTTTATGCAGAGGATTGCACATTCCCAGAATCTTTTAACTATTTTCACAGCAGCTTCCTCTCTACATGTAATAAAGTCAGTATTTATATATAAGAAGGATCCACCCCAATTCCGCCCAATTTCTACAATCTGACATACATGGAACAACATGGTTCCAAATGGAATGACTTCAAGGTCTAGCAATATGGTTGTGAATTGGTATATGACAATATGGCTGTTTTTGCAGAATTGGTCATGGTTGATCATGGATATGTATGTGATATAAATTATTCTTATGATAATGTTCTCAATCAATATAATTATCAGCCATCTTCTCACATTCATATTTATGGTCCCACAAGTTATAGTGGCTTGATGATGTTCTCACTCTCGTGGCCCATGATAATGTTAGTGCTTACAGCAGCGGAAGCCAATAGAACCTTCAGTGTTAGATTGCACATGGGACCTTCTTGTTGGTCTTTACATAGATCCTTCTTTGACAACCTGGGCATGCCTTCACCTCTTATTTGGGAAAGATTGCAGTAATATTTGGGAATGCCAGCTGTGGTGACTCCGATGAATTCAGCTCCTGTCACCCCTTTGGCACAGTGCTCTGACCCTTGACACAGGGCTTGTACTCCCTCTGTAGTTAGTTGTGTCCAGCTGTCTGTGGGGACGTCTGAACCATAAAGCCTTCTGGAGACAGCATCAGCATCCCTGTTTCTGACTCCGGGGGACAACTTCAGGCTGAATCGGAACACAGAAAGTGCGGCCAACCACCGGTGCCCAGTAGCATCTAACATGGTGAGTACATAAGTTGGTTGTTGTTGTGAATCTCCACCTTGTGAGTGGGGTAGTTTCTTTCAGCAGGGGTCAGACTTCTGCTCACATATGCGACTGGTTGCAGATTTTCATCAAGCTCTTGATATAGTACTCTTTAATGTGTAGTTCATATGATTTAGAGGGGTCAGCATAGGCTACAACAGGAGCATTTGTAAGACTCCTCTTTAGCTCGAGAAACGTTTGCGCGCATTGATCTGTCCACTGGTTTCAAATAGATTCTCAAGGCTTTCTGAGTCCTTTATGTGTTTATTTGGCTTGGGTGTGTTCATGTCTTCCCACTCATTCGTTAACAACTCATTGAGGGGTCGGACTATTTTAGCGAACCCTTCAACAAATCTTCAGTAGCAGGAACAGAATCCTAGGGATGAATTTAGTTCAGTGACATTATTCGGTCTCAGGCAGGAAGTGACAGATGTTACTTTTTTTGGGATGGTGGTGACTCTGCGGAGACAACATGCCCCAGATAGGTGACTGAGGGTTAATAAAATTTACATTTCTCCAATGACAATTTTAACCCTTCCTCATGGAGTCTCTGCAGCACCTTTTCAAGTCACTCCTCGTGTTCCTCAAGAGTCTTCCTAAAAACTATGATGTCATCAAGATACACCAGTCCCTTAATCAGGTTCATGTCTTGTATGGTACGTTCCATAAGTCATTAAAAGTTTGCAGGGGTTTCCCCCCAACCCCCCCAATTATACGCTTTAATGTTTATGTTATGTAAACTATGTTATATGGACGAAATTTATTGAATTTATGTATGTGTGTACATATTGTTAATAAAATATATATTCAACCTTAAAAGTTTGCAGGGACTCCTGACATTCCTTGAGGCATTCTGTTGAATTTGAAAACGGGCAGATGAAGGAAATCTTCTCCCTGTCTTCTGTTTGTATGGGGATTTTGGTATTTCCAGCTTTTCAGATCTAACACGCTAAACCATTTTGCCCCTGATAGGCACGGAAAAGCATCCTCTGTCCATGGAGTGGTGTATTGGTCAGGAACTGCTCTCTGGTTGAGTGTTCGATAATCGATGCAGATTCTGAGGGAGACATTTTTCTTTTTTACCACCACTATGAGGGAGGCGTAAGGGCTTTGCGACTCTCGGAGAATACCCATCTGCTTCAACTCAAAGCTCTTCCAGGTTACCCGACGGGATTCGCTGAGCTCTCTCCCTGAAAGGTTTATCTTCCTGAAATCAAATTCTGCGTTGAGCCCTCTTAGCTCAGCCTGCATCATAGTCATTTTTCAAGAGAATCTCTTACCATTTCAGGAGTCGTCCCTTGATCCTCTCCTTCGATAATGAGTAGTTTTGAAGGTAGATATTTTGTCTGTGGCTCCCCCCAGCAGACCAGATAGTGCCACTGGAGTAGCTGTGTTTACCTGCACGAGAAATAGTCAAGGTTTTAACTTGACTGAGAGATTGGTATTGTTTTGGATACTGACAGGGATTTTTCTGTGATTTCACTGCAATGCCTTAGTTGACACTTCCTTGGGAATCAGTTCCACCCCACTTTCCCTGAGAAATGTCTTCAAGGGCAACAAAGGGCCCTGGCTCGTCCCAGTTTAACTTGACATTGGTTTACAAGCAAGTCTTTTCACGGTTTCTGAACATTTTCTCCGGAGCCAAATCTCCAGAGCTTTCCTACCCCTTCCATTAGGGCCTTCTGCAGAACACATTAATGGGTCTGATGTAGCTGAGGGTAAACATCTTCGACTGAGTAGTCACTCTTCATGGCTATGGGGCAAGTAGTCTTCTCACTAGATCAGTGTTTGTCCCTATCAGAAGAGTTCGGTTTTGCCCCAGGAGGGCGAGGAAGCATGATTGCTAAAGTATCGAATGTCTCAGTTTTCCTGACTGCAGAAAGACCGAACATCAGTTGGATTGGCAGGTGCCTGTCATATGGGAACTTCTGTGTCCCAATGCCTCATATCTCTCATGCCGCGTACACACGAGAGGATTTTCCGTCAGAATAATCTTGGATGGTTTTTCCGACGGAATTCCGCTCAAGCTTGGCTTGCATACACACGGTCACACAAAAGTTTGTTGAACTTTCGACTGACAAGAACGCGGTGACGTACAACACTATGACAAGCCGAGAAAATTAAGTGCAATGCTTCTGAGCATGCGTAGGAATTTTGCGTGTCGGAATTGCTACAGACAATCGGAATTTCCGATCAGAACTTTTTCCGACCGAAAAATTGAGAACATGCTCTCAATCTTTTGCTGGCTGGACTTCGGCCAGCAAAAGTCTGATGGAGCATACACACGGTCGCATTTTCCGACCAAAAGCTCTCATCGATCTTTTGCTGGCCGAATTTCCGATCGTGTGTAGGCGGCATAAGTCTTCCAACTTCCGTAAGGGTAAGTGTTTCAGATATTTGTCAAAAAAGTTCCAATACTTTCCTCAACTTTTGTTTCTGCTCCCCTTACCGTGCTATGATAGCCCCGTGGGAGTGGTGTGTATTAGCTTTCTGTTCCTGTTTGCCAGAAGGCATTGAGTGCGAGCTTGTTCGTGAATCAGGAATAACAGAAGAAACTTGATGCTTTGGGCCCTTGTGAGGGTGTCTTGACTTCTTTAGGTTTGGTGCTTGCTCTAGTAGACGGGCCCTTATTTGGCTCCTTCACTGAGGCTCCTTGGAGTTTCTCTGGTTTTCCAAAGACTAGCTTACCTAGTGTCTTCACAACCTCAGCAGTTAGCAACTACAGTCTCTTCCTTTGGACATGGTGCCTTATGATGTCCAATTTCCCTGCAGCAGTAAAAACTTCTATTGGGAGGGGATGACATCTCCCCTCTCTCTGAAGTTATTGTGGATTTAGTCTGCTTTATGTCTGTCAAGGAAATTTGCATAGTCATGTGAGGCCCCAATACTTGTCCTATTGACTTCTAGACTTCACAGAAAGTTTGTTGTAAAGTAGCCTACAACTGGGCTATTTGAGTTATGACTTGAGTCTAATGCCCCGTACACACGATCGGAATTCTCGTCGGAAAAAACTCTGACGGTTTTTCCGACGGAATTCCGCTCAAGCTGTGTTGCCTACACACGATCACACCAAATTCCGACGGTCAATAACACAGCGGCATAAAACACGTTCGACAGCACTATAAAAGGGAAGTTTAATGCTTCCGAGCATGCGTCGAATTGTTTCCGAGCATGCGTCTGAATTTTGCGTGTCGGAATTGCATACACACGATCGGAAAATCCGATAAAAAGGTTTTCCGTCGGAAAAATTGAGAACAGGTTCTCAATTCAAAGTCCGTCGGAAATTCAGACAGAAAAAGACCGTTGGGCATACACACGGTCGGAAAATCCGATGAAAAGCTCCCATCGGACTGTTTCCATCGGAAATTCTGACCGTGTGTACGCCACATTAGCCTTGATAGCTGGGGGAGGGCTAGCCTTTTTTCATTAATCTCTGCACTGGTGCTAGATTGGGATGCATAGGTTGCCGCATGTGGTTTGTGCCCTTTAGTCATTTCTGGCTTCTGGGTCTTAGCAGCGATTAAAGCTTCTTCCTCTCTTTTAAAGGTGTTTATCTAATACATTTCTTTTCACATAGTTCAACAGCAGAGACTTTGTTACAGGAATGTACAGATAATAAACAACAAGCCATACAAGGCTAACTAGTTACCAAAATGGAGACATAGCGAACACTTTTCCCAGTAGGGAGTAACAGGGCATACATTAACAATCGTAATCAAATCGTTTGGATAAAACAGAGCCCAACTTATTGCTCTATTAGTTTCTAAAAAAATAAAAGAATCATACACAGCTATACCAATCACTCATACAACACTCACTCCCCCTCCACCCTCGAAAAGGAGAGACCAAGAAGCCCAGAGCCCACACTTCCAACAAACCCACGCCGTGATGGCATCAAAACATGTCTACCATATGACGGTTGTTCTGATAGCGGAGTATCTTTCCAAAAGGAATTCGCTATATCAACCCAAGGCTGCCAGATTTTAAAGAACTTTTTAGGGCAAGCCCTACCCTTATATATCAACTTGAAATCAGATAGATCTTTATTCACCAAACGATAAAAGCTTTGTATGGAGGGTGTAGCATTATTTTTGCATCCTAACAATATCAGTTGTCCTAGCATAAAACGGCAACACATGGATTAAAGTTCTAGCATGGGTCCGGGGTATGAAATAATTCAAAACTCCAAGCAGTTCAACCTCCAGGGAAAGGGGCACAGGCAAATGTAGAGCATTTTTAAAAAAAGAGAACACGTTTTTCCAGTACATAGAGATATTTGGGCAAGTTCAGAACATATGTAAAAGGTCTGCACCCACAGAACCACAGTGGGAGCAGGCCACAGCAGAATCAAGACCCATTCAAGCTAATTTAGCAGGAGTATAATGTAAGTGATGTATGTACTTAAATTGTGTAAACCGATCATTAGAACTGATGAGGTCCTGAAAACAGACCTCAGAGGCTCTCCTTTGACAGGCCATCGATCAGCACCTCCCCCCTCTTTTGCGCCAGTTGGAAGGGGTTGTACCCAGGCGACTGGAAACATGAATAGACAGTTGTAACCAGTTTAGTAATATCAGTGTATGACAGTAGCATTTCAATTGACGATTCAGAGAACTCCTGGGTCAAGCCACCAAACAGTGCCCGAACAGCATGACGAAGCAATATACTTGTAGAAACATTTGTTAGTCACTCCATAGCTAGCTTTTAAATCATCAAAGATACAAAGAGATTGTTGACAATAATATTTGAGGTACGTGTGACCCCAAGACGGGACCACAACGAGTCTGGATGACCCAAGAGTTCCAGAAAATTGTGGTTATGCCACAGAGAAACAGTTACCGTCTGTGACAACACTTTACCTCCCTCATGCCAAGCTAGCCAGCTAACATCAATTGGAGAATTTCATGAGCAGCGTGTAATACTAGATCTGTGCATTGCATCCATAACATTAGGCTTAGACCCATAAAATGCAAATAGTAGGTCAGTCAAATAATTCAAGGCGGACTCCAGAAACCAATCAAACAAAGGTAAGTTGTGATGCCAAGAATTAGTTCCTAAGACCTGGGCAGGCCAATCCCTGCTAGATTTTGAAGCTTGTAGCAATGCCCTAGCAATACGTGGGTGAGCCCCCTGCCAAAGAAAGGTGGTCAGAATAGGGTCTATTCTTTTTCAACAGTTTCTTTGGCAGGAAAACTGGGGATGCTCGAAATACAGGTGGGAAATATAGGGAGGTAAATCATTTTAAAAATATTCACCCGGCCAATCAAGTTGAGAGGCAAGGAAGTCCAGGTACGCAGCCTAGTCTCCATATGTGGTATAATTTGTGCTATATTGAGAGACTCAAACGCAGTAAGATCAGAGTTAATCTGGATCCCTAAATACCGAAAGGTGGGCTGTCTTTCTAATTTTGACTGAAGCAGATAATCATATTTAAGTTTGGGGCCAATTGGAAAAGCTACAGATTTGTCCCATCCAACTCGCAGGCCGGAGACCACCCCAAACTTCTCCACCACCCCTATTAATGAAATAAAGGACATCTTCAAACCATCCAGATAGATCTGCATAAAGAGAGATCTTTCAGATATCTTCCCATATCAGATGCCCCCAACTGTCGCTGTCTGCCACACTGCCAGAGGCTCAATAGCAAGCGCGAACAGAAGCGGCGAAAGCAGACAACCCTGTCTCGTACCTCTCTGTGGGAGAACAAATCCAAAATATCCCTCTTGGTGCGTATCCTGGCCTTTAAATTAGTGTAGAGCAAACACCCCCTTTTAATGTATTGAAGGCTAAAACCCATCCTATGCGTGGTTTCCCAAAGAAAGGACCATCTAACAGTGTCAAAAGCATTCATCACATCCAACGAAAGCACCAAACCACTTTTTTGGTCAGTAGCAGCTTTATATATGTGCGGATAGAGATGGCGAATGTTATCATAGGTGTTTTTTCCAGGCATGAACCCCGTTTGATCTGCACATACAAGATGAAGGATGACCTTAGTTTCCCCATGGAAACTGGAGGGGACCCCTTTTTTCCACACTATCAGTGCATGAGTGGGGGGGGGGGGGGGTGGGTTTGTCTTCACGTCAAGGATAAACACCCATTGGCCAGGAACTAGAACCTGTCTGATCTGTCCTTCTGTCCACTCATTCCCTGGCATGTCAATCACTACACACCGCTCTGGTTGAACCATTTTGCTCTTGGCACTATTTAAATTCTGCAGTGGGGCCCATGATGGCCTCTTCTGACTCTTAAGGTTACTGGCACTCAGAACAGAGAAATCCTCGAATAAGCCCCCACATGTGGTGCTACCCCCTTAGGAGCTGCTGGATAGGATTGATCCTCTTTTTCTTTACCTTGACCTTCTTAAGAACCTCAGCACCTCTGACACACCAGGTTGAGCGTACAAACATACAATATCACAGGAATTCACTGAAAGTAATACTTCCTACCCAGTAGTAGTAAAGACAAACTTATTATATTGTCACCCAATATGGTTGATAACTAGGCAAGCATAAAATGGATTAACAATAGTAATAACAAAATTTAGCATACAACGTGATTAACAGTAATGACTAGACATAAGATGACATCCAGTGTCCAGATCAGCATAAACAGTAGCAAGGGCACCTCAAGTTTAGCAGTGAGCAGTAGTAAAGTTAAATCTACAGTGTTGGAACTATACTGTCAGAGCACATTTATGGCAGCAATGCTAGTCCTAGACCGACTGGATATGCACTGTCCAAAACAAAAGCAGGATGGTAGTGGAAGGGGCAGGAGACCAAAATAATTACTACAGGAGAGGCCGTCCTTTGAGATGTTCCCCTGCCAGACATCATTGGGGCCCTTTAAGAGCATCTTTGCACTTAACAACAGTCTGAGTTAACCTGCAAGCAGTATAGATACAGTATAGGTATGGCATAGTCTTGGCACAGGTGCAAGGTAGGTGTGATTTAGATATAGTAAAGGTTTTGGTATAATGCGGTATAGGTGCAGTCTAGGTTTGGAATAAGTTTGGTATAGCGTGCAGTATGAATTTTGTACATTTGGTGTCCTGCTCTCAGTAGCTCAGTCCCTGCTAGCAGTATCAGCAATGGGCAAATAGCCCTCTCAATAGTCCTTGGGATGCTGCAGTGACCTCTTGCTGTAGAATGGGGGCCCTTTGGTCTCTCCCAGAAAGCCTCCCATGATCAGCAGGGGGGGGGGAGCAGAGGGTGAGTGGATTCTCCAGTCTCCCTGCTACAGCGGTGCAAATGCTGTGAAGTGGGATGTGCTGCCTCTGGGTGTCCTCACTCCCAGTCTCAGGCCTGGATCTCCACTGGTATGGTCTCCCGCTGGCAGGCAGATATACAGATAGGGGTGTTCTTTCTCTAACTCCCTCAGTGCCAAGAAAAAGAGCTTTGCCGGGTAGTTTAATAAAAACATGTCTCCACGCCTACTACTGCACAGTGCCTATTGGCATTTTTAATGCAAGGAGTGTCCCATTATATTGCTGCCGTATCAAACTACAACTCCCAGGATACTCAGCACTCAGTATAGAAGTCTATTGGCTTGCTTGGCTTAGCTCTCCCCCTGCTGGCCAGAGGAGAATGGTGCAGCATAACATCAGTATCTCAGTAGAGGGAGACTACTTTGGCTACAGGTGTGAGCAGAGTAGCAGTGAATGGGGTGGTGCTTGAGGTGTGGAAGCATAGCAGACAAGGCAGCAAGGATGTGTGATGGTAACAATGTTAGCAGGGATCACATTTACTGCTTTGGTACTATAAAGTTACTTCTGGTATGCCATTTAAATTCAATCTCAAGCTCTAAACTTTCAGTTGCACTCCATCTCTAACAACTCCTCTCCAAACTGTCCAGCAGTCAATAAACTGGACCATAAATTGAAAGGGTAAGTTCACCTTTGTGCACTTTTTTTTCTTCTAAATTGCAGCTCCCTATGCACCAATATAGCATTCATGTACTTTTTTTTCCATTAAATCTAGAGTCACTTACTTTTCTTGTCCTAATCCACGTTTCCAGAAGTTTCCATTAGTAATGTTTTCTTCCTGATCAGACTTTAGGTCATGACACAGGAAGGAGTTGATCAGCTGACCTCATTAGCACACACCCTGCATCATCCACCCTCCCATTCCCAAGTGTATGTTTTTAAATGAAATACAAGCAGTGGGAGCCCTGAGCGTGTCACTTGCCATGTCGCCTGCCACCAGATGCCATCAGGTGTCCCCAGCGGAGTCCGTCCTTACATCAGGTGCCCCCAGTGAAGTACGTCCTTACATCAGGTGCCCCCAGCGGAGTCCCTCCTTACATCAGGTGCCCCCAGCAGAGTCCCTCCTTACATCAGGTGCCCCCAGCGGAGTCCCTCCTTACATCAGTTGCCCCCAGCAGAGTCCCTCCTTACATCAGGTGCCCCCAGCGGAGTCCCTTCTTACATCTATGTCCCAGTGGAGCCCCCCTTACATCTGTGTCCCCAGCAGAGTCCCTCCTTACATCTGTGTCCCCAGCGGAGTCCCTCCTTACATCTGTGTCCCTCCTTACATCGGTGTTCCCAGCGAAGCCCCTCCTTACATCTGTGTCCCCAGCGGAGCCCCTCCTTACATCTGTGTCCCCAGCGGAGCCCCTCCTTACATCTGTGTCCCCAGCGGAGCCCCTCCATACATCCGTGTCCCCAGCGGAGCCCCTCCATACATCTGTGTCCCCAGCGGAGCCCCTCCATACATCTGTGTCCCCAGCAGCACAGCACTCCTTCAAGCCGCGTCTCTAGCTAGTTCCTGGCTTTCTCTGTATGTTCAGTGGAGAGGGGAGGGGCCGGGATGGGATCAGGTGGATGGAGCTGGGGTGGGATCGGAGGGGGTAGATGGAGCCGGGATGGGACTGGGGGGGTGGATGGAGCTGGGATGGGACTGGGGGGTGGATGGATGGAGCTGGGATAGGATCTTTGATTGGGGGGGTTAGAGGATATTTGCTAGGGTGTGGTTTAGGAAAGAAGATGAATTGTGCTGGGGTGTCAAGCTTAAAATCTGCCCCCCCTTCAGCAGAGTAAATCCCCCCCCCCCCCCCAGAGAGTAAATTCTGGTGTTGTATCTTACTAAGCTGAATGACATCATGGCCCCCATGTGACAATGTCTGGGCCTGGCAATTAGACTCTCAGGCCTGAGCTCTATTACATGGTCACATAGTTACATAGTCTGGTTGAAAAAAGTCCATCCAATTCAACCAATAAAAGGGAAAAAAATAATAATTATACAATCCTATCCTATACCCACAGTTGATCCAGAGGAAGGCAAATAAAGCATGATGCAATTTGTTCCAGCAGGGGAAACAATTCCTTCCTGATCCCCAAAGAGGCAATCGAATAGTCCCTGGATCAACTTTACCTATACATTTTAGTATCTAGTTATATTATGTGTATCTAGGAAAGAATCCAGGCATTTCTTTATTAAAATAAATCTACCGAGCTGGCCAGAACCACCTCTTGAGGGAGTCTATTCCACATTTTCATAGATCTTACTGTAAAGAAGCCTTTCCATATTCCTCCAGACATAGAGTGTCGCCTTGTCCTCTGTGATGACCTTAAAGTAAATACCTCAACACCAACTTCACTATATGGACCCCTTATGTATTTGTACATGTTGATCATAGCCCCCCTTCATTTCCTCTTCTCAAGAGAGAATACATTCACATACTTTGCCATTAATGGAATTTGTGCTCCTTTAGAGCAATGGAGTGAGACATTCAATGGAGCAGGGTATCTTTCTGGGAGGCAGACTAAGCAGGAGGCACTATCACTTTATCCTACAGTGCATCCGGAAAGTATTCACAATGGTTCACGTTTCCCACATTTTGTTATGTTACAGCCTTATTCCAAAATGGATTAAACTCATTATTTTCCTCAAAATTCTACAAACAATCCCCCATAATGACAACATGAAAGAAGTTTGTTTGAAATCTTTGCAAATTTATTTAAAAAAAAAATCCCATGTACATAAGTATTCACAGCCTTTGCCATGACACTCAAAATTGAGCTCAGGTGCATCCTGTTTCCACTGATCATCCTTGAGATGTTTCTACAACTTGATTAGAGTCCACCTGTGGTAAATTCAGTTGATTGGACATGATTTGGAAAGGCACACACCTGTCAGATCACAACCAAGCCATGAAGTCTAAGGAATTGTCTGTAGACCTCTGAGACAGGATTGCATGGAGGCACAGATCTGGGGAAGGGTACAGACAAATTTCTGCAGCAATGAAGGTCCCAGGGAGAACGGCGGCCTGCATCATCCGTAAATGGAAGAAGTTTGGAACCACCAGGACTCTTCCTTGAGTGGGCCACCTGGCCAAACTGAGTGATCGGGGGAGAAGGGCCATAGTCAGGGAGGTGATCAAAAACCTGATGGTCACTGACAGAGCTCCAGAATTTCTCTGTGGAGAAAGGAGAACCTTCCAGAAGAACAACCATCTCTGCAGCACTCCACCAATCAGGCTTGCACTGTAGAGTGGCCAGATGGAAGTCACTCCTCAGTAAAAGGCACATAACAGCCCATCTGGAGTTTGCCAAAAGGCACCTGAAGGACCCTCAGACCATGGGAAACAAAATTCTCTGGTCTGATGAAACAAAGATTGAACTCTTTGGCCTGAATGGCAAGCGTCATGTCTGGAGGAAACCAGGCACCACTCATCACCTGGCCAATACCATCTCTACAGTGAAGCATGGTGGTGGCAGCATCATGCTGTGGGGATGTTTTTCAGTGGCAGGAACTGGAAGACTAGTCAGGATCGAGGGAAAGATGAATGCAGCAATGTACAGAGACATCCTTGATGAAAACCTGCTCCAGAGCACTCTGGACTTTAGACTGTGAAGGTGTATGTGAAGGTTCATCTTCCAACAGGACAAAGACCCTAAGCACACAGCCAAGATAACAAAGGAGTGGCTATGGAACAACTCTGAGTGTCCTGAACCGCTTCAGCCCTGGACGATTTTACCTCCTTCCTGACCAGAGCACTTTTTGCGAATCGGCACTGTGTCGTTTTAACGGACAATTGCGCGGTCATGCGACATTGCACCCAAACAAAATTTAAGTTTTTTTTCCCACAAATAGAGATTTCTTTTGGTGGTATTTGTTCACCTCTGCTGTTTTTATGTTTTGCGCTATAAACAAAAAAAGAGCGTCAATTTTGAAAACAAACGCAATATTTTTTACTTTTTGCTATAATAAATATCCCCCAAAAATATATATAAATTTTTTTCCTCAGTTTAGGCCAATATGTATTCTTCTACATATTTTTGGTAGAAAAAAAAAAAAAATTAGCAATAAGCGTATATTGATTGGTTTGCGCAAAAGTTATAGTGGGGGAAAATAGGGGATAGTTTTATGGCATTTTTATTATAATTTTTTTTATTAGTAATTTTGGCGATCTGCGATTTTTATCGTAACTGTGACATTATGGCGGACACATCGGACACTTTTGACACTATTTTGGGACCATTGTCATTTATACAGTGATCAGTGCTATAAAAATGCACTGATTACTGTGTAAATGACACTAGCAGGGAAGGGGTTACACACTAGGGGCGATGAAGGGGTTAAGTGTGTCCTAGGGAGTGATTCTAACTGTGGGGGGTGGGCTTCAACTCACATGACAGAGATCACTGCTCCTGATGACAGGGAGTGGTGATCTCTGTCATGTCACAAGGCAGAATGGGGAAATGCCTTCCCCCTTTTGCAGCTCCGTGACACGATCGGCAGGAGACCCGCGGGCACGGTGCTTGCTAGCCCCACCAATTTAATGGGACGTACAGGCAAGCCCACCGCTGCCATTGTGCCATAGTATATCGGCATGCACAGGTCGGCAAGTGGTTAAATGGCCTAGCCAGAGCCCAGACTTGAACCCGATTGAACATCTCTGGAGAGTTCTGAAAATGGCTGTGCTCCGACGCTCCCCATCCAACCTGATGGAGCTTGGGAGGTCATGCAAAGATGAATGGGAGAAACTGCCCAAAAATAGGTGTGCCAAGCTTGTAGCATCATACTCCAAAAAACTTGAGGCTGTAATTGGTGCCAAAGGTGCTTCAACAAAGTATTGAGCAAAGGCTGTGAATACTTATGTACATAGGATTTTTCTTCATTTTTTATTTTTAATACATTTTAAAAGATTTGAAACAAACTTCTTTCACGTTGTCATTATAGGGGTATTGTTTGTAGAATGTTGAGGAAAATAATGAACATAACAAAATGTGGAAAAAGAAGTGCTGTGAATACTTTCCGGATTCACTGTAAATATGCAGTATGAGGGTCCATTTAAAGCAGTATTAAACCCAAACATTATATTGCAGCTTACCAATGCTTAGGTGTGATGGCTACATTTGTTTCCTTTTTTAGGCTTTCTTTTTTCACTAGCTATTTTCATGTAGTGATCTAGCCAGCAAGTCTGTCTCCAACAGAATATATCAGTTTACAATGATAAAACAAATCACTTAACACTAGCAGGAAATTATAAGGAATTAATTTAGTAAAGCAAAACCTTTGTCCCAAAAAACAAACAAAAAAACAAATGATTTGCTGTAACTAATTATAAAGCGTGAGCTGGAGTTTTGCTTCAATTTGTTAGTGTATCTAAGTCTGCTAATACATTTAACACAACCCCCCCCCCCCCCCAGACTGACAATGCTGCTCATTCCTCCAGAGTTGTGTCTCACTAATACAAGCGGTGGATACTGGCCAGATCACCAGGTAAAAACAGAGGCAAAAAGCCAAAGAAAAGTGATGCAGCAACCACATCAACTGATTGTGACAAAACAAAAAGAAAAAATCCTCAATCGTTAAACCATGGACCATAGCAGGAAAGTCAAAGCAATGGTTTAATAATGGGCAGGACCCAGTGCTGCTGACAGGAGACATCTGGAAACATGCAGAGAATTGGAAGATAGTCAGCGCTCAATGGGTTAATGAAAGAAAGTAACTGCCAAATCAGTGGGACCCAAAGGTGATGAAAAGAAAACAAGTGTGTGTGTGTGTGTGTGTGTGTGTGTGTGTGTGTGTGTGTGTGTGTGTGTGTGTGTGTGTGTGTGTGTGTGTGTGTGTGTGGGCATGGCCGGCTGCAGAGAGAGATGGAAGTGTGAGGAGAGCTGAGCTCCTCTTCCCACAGACAGACAGCATCATGCAACAACTTTCCAGAGGGGGTTTTCACCCCAAAAATGGAGTGATCTGCACACCATAACATTGGTGACCATGGCCAGGAAAATCAAAGAAGCCCCAGAAACTGACGGATTTCGTTACATGGAGGTAGGCAAGATGGCGCAGGCCATACATCCACCCCGGATAAGGACTTGCAAAAGGACGTCAAACTACTGATGCCTCTAGATGCCTAATTAATATAATCCACCAAGCAAATCTGAAGGGAGCACCTTCTCTGCTCTTAGCTTTGGATGCAGAGAAGGCGTTTGATCGGATACATTGCGGATACCTTGCTAAGGTATTGGAGAAGTTTGGATTCAGTGGCACTATATTTTCTGCAATTATGGCATTATTCTCCAAGCCCTCTGCCCAGGTTTACACCTTGGGGTACTTTCCACTCCATTCAATATCACAAATGGAACTTGCCAGGGGTGCCCACTTTCACCATTAATATTCAACCTTCTCATGGGACATCTGGCGAGTTACATATGCAACAACCCTCAAATTACTGGACATAGGTTTAGCAACTCAACACACACCATTAGTCTATTCGCTGATGATGTTATTCTCATGATCACAGACATGGAGGCCTCATTAGCCTCGATACATCAAACACTTAAAATGTTCAATGGTATATCCTATTACAAAGTAAACGACACTAAGTCATACATCCTTGGCATCAATATACCTCCTAAAACTAGGCGCAAAATGGAACAGTTATATCCATACACGTGGAACACTACTGGTATAAATTACTTAGGCATCACCTTAACGGCGGAATTGTTCAAAGCAAATTACTCCACATTCATAGACAAACTACGCTCCAGGCTTCAAGGTCTAGCAAAAACTGAACTATCCTGGTCCGGGAGACTAGCAGCCTTTAAAATGGTACTGCTAACACAATTCCTATATTTATTTAGGACCATCCCTATTCCAGTACCTAATACATTCTTTTTTAAAGCCCAATCCATGATCAACCGATACCTTTGGCAAGGGAGGAGGGCGAGATGTGCATTCTCCAAACTAATCAACCCTAGTAAGGCGGTAGGAGTGGTCTTAGTATTACTAATTATAGACCCATTTCATTATTAAATGTTGACCTTAAGTGGTATGCAAAAATTTTGGCCATTAGACTTCAACCTCTTCTCCCTGACCTAATTCATTTGGATCAAGTGGGATTTGTTCCAGGCAGGGAGGCGAGGGATAATACCCTCAAGGCCCTAAATATTCACCATTGGCTAACTACATCCAAAATGAAAGGTTTTTTTTTATCGTTGGACGCGGAGAAGGCATTTGACAGAGTGGCCAGGGACTTTATGATAGCAACCTTACAATCCATTGGTCTACCTGAACGTATGCTTAACTATATCCTCATGTTATACTCTAAACCAACTGCACAGGTCCGAATTAACGGCCACCTGTCCAGTGCCTTCTCCGTGTCCAATGGTACCCGTCAGGGCTGCCCACTATCCCCGTTGATTTTTATCCTGACGTTGGAGCCCTTATTAAGAAACATTAGAGAAAACTCGGACATAAAAGGGATTAAAATAAAAGATCGCACCTATAAAACTGCAGCTTTTGCTGACGATATTTTGCTATTTTTATCTGAACCGCTTATTACGCTCCCAAATCTTCATAAGACCCTTGAACACTTTCAGTTCTTATCAAATCTTAAGATAAATTTTGCGAAGTCTACAGCCTTGAATATTACCCTACCCACATCACAACGCACACAATGTCAACAAAACTTCCCGTTTAAATGGGATGATAGCTCCCTTACTTACTTAGGCATCAAAATACCTACCTCGTTATCAAATTTATACTCTGCTAATTATCAACCAATATTACGATCTATTACTGAGGATTTAAAAAAATGGTCTGTAGGGCTCTTTTCCTGGTTTGGTAGAACGGCCATCATTAAAATGAACATTCTGCCGAGGTTATTATACATTTTACAAACAGTCCCCATACACATTCCTCCAATTTTCTTTACAACATATCGTAAAATATGCACAAAATTTATTTGGGGTACGACTCGCCCCAGAATAAACTTTGTCAGACTCACTTCCCCAAAATTGAGAGGAGGTTTAGGTGTACCAGACATACGCAAATACCAGATAGCCAGTCACTTAAATAGAATTGTAGATTGGAATGTTCACTATTCTACCAAAGATTGGGTCCATCTGGAACATTCTTTCTCCCCGATTCCGTTAGCCCAGGCCCCTTGGATACTTATTAATAAAGTCTCGAAGCTATTTATGGCCCACCCATTGATTCTCCCAACGTTACGAGCCCACACACATGCTTGTGATAAATACAAAATATCTTCAGTTAACGGCCCTTTAACTCCGCTCAGACTAAACCCTACGTTTCCTCCAGGTATGACAACTTCCTTTCTAAGAGATGTATGGCCACAGGAAAATGTTAGAGCTATGCAATTTTACAAACAGGACAAACAATTATCATTCTCTGAGATATCTTCCACACTTCACCATAAGAGGATGTCATACTGGATATTTTTACATATTAAACGTTTCTTGGACGCACAAGATCACCATACAACTTGGTCTCGCCCTACAACCCCTTTCGAAGACTTGTGTCTGCAAAAGGAACCCCAACGCCACCTTATCTCCTCTTCCTATACATTATTGTTTCCACAGCAACCATACACTGATCATTGGAGTATCGCTAAATGGCACAAAGATCTTTCAATACATATTCCTGATAACCACTGGGACTCCATATACACAATCACCCATAAAGGGTCCCTGAATGTTTGTGTACAGGAAAACGCCTTTAAAATTCTCTCAAGATGGTATAATACACCTTCTAAGCTACACCAATTCTACCCGTCCCTTTCACCCATGTGCTGGAGATGTGGTACAGATCTAGGGACATTGTTGCATATTTGGTGGTCCTGCACCAAAATACAACCCTTCTGGAAAAAGGTGCATAGACTCATCCAAGATATCACATCTTATAAACTGGAATACTCCCCAGCTCAATTTATGTTACACTATCCAGCTCACTCCATGCGCACATATTTCCGTTCCTTGCCCATGCACATGATCATGGCGGCAAATATGTGTATCCCCCGAAACTGGCGCTCTACTCTTCCACCAACGGTCAAAGATTGGTTTATTCGTATTCAAAAAACAGCTGAAATGGAAGAGATCATACATCAAGCCAAAGAAACGCAATTTAAATTCAACCAAACTTGGTCTTGCTGGCTACAATTCACCACTACCCAAGAATTTCAAGCTTTACAGGATGATACTCTTCTATCCCACAGCTCCCTTCCCGATACTTAATGTGTAGCTGGTCTACACATTTCCCTCCTGATCCTTTGGCTCGGCCTTACATGTTACCTGTCCTCCCCTCCCTTATCTTCCCTCACCTTAGGTTCCCCTTTCCTATTATTAACATTTAGGATAGGATATATCTATTAGGTTAACTTGTCTTATGTATTGGGTCATTCTATGACTTGTCTTATGTATTGGGTCATTCTATGACTTGTCTTATGTATTGGGTCATTCTATGACTTGTCTTATGTTTCGGGTCATTCTATGACTTGTCTTATGTATTGGGTCATTCTATGACTTGTCGATAGCTATACAAGCAATTGTTTAAATGCCAAGAGTGTCCACACCAGTCTCCATTATCTCTTACCTTTTCAGCCTTTTCCATTCTCTCTCTTATGTTAGGACTTCATATCAATTCACATCCATACCTTAAAGCTCCATCTCTGTCATAAGTTTAATCCCATTTTAGGTGTCTAGATATAGAATTCCTTCCCATAATAGCAGTTTTGTACTCTTGAGCTTTAGAGATAATAATATTTGTCTACATTTTATCATTTATAGACACAGATCTATTTTGTTCTTTTTGGTGAGCATCCCATACATCACCAGATGTTACAAGTAGTGTTTTATGTCCATGCTTTATTATTTTACGTTATGATGTGTTTCCTTTCTGTACACTAATATCAGAAATTTATGTACAGCCATGTATATGCCTGAGTTCATTACGTTCTGTAACACATAAGTTCCATATATTGATTCTGATTGGATGTTACTCCATGTTTGTAATATCTGTATACTTGTTTTATGCTCAATAAAAACTTTTGAAAAAGGAGTGGTCTTAGTAGTACTCAAAAGATTACTATGCTGCTTCAATATTGGCACAAATCAAAACATGGTTCCCCAAAGCCCCAATTCTAGATGGAAAGAACTGGAAAATATACAACTTAAAAGGAGGCGATCTATATCACTTTCTTCTTACCAGCCAACATTACACCCCTAGATATGCATCACTTTCTCCCCCCATCACTTCATGCATGGAGAGCCTTAATAAATACTCCCTCTCAGGACTCTATTACCTCCAAACTATCAATGCCTACCTATAGCTTAGCACACATCATCCCTGACTTAAACGTCTCAAGCAGGGTGGAAAAGGGGATCGTAAGAATTGAAGATATAATGATTGGTCCAACTCCTAAAACCTTCAGGGCTATACAAATAGAATACAACCTAGCTAACTCAGAATATTACACATACCATAGGATAACACATCTACTACGCTCCAACTTGGAAACAACTATTGAGATGCCATGGAGGGTACTGCAATACTACACAAACCCTACCACCAAGATTAAAGGTATATTGTTTTTCTATAATATACTGAAGAATAAGGATATACTCTTGAAAATGACTCATATGACTGCCTAGGAGAAGGACTTAGATACCTCTTACTCCCTGAAACAATGGCGAAAGGCACTACACATCACGTACGCTGCGACAAAGTGTAAATCTATGGGAATTATCGCAGAAAATCCTCTTCAGAAGGTATCTGACACCCTATAGGATAGCTAAATTTTCCCCACAAAGTTCCAATACCTGTTGGAGAAACTGTGGTGCTGTGGGAACATTGTACCATATACTCTGGTCTTGCCCTAATATAATCCCCTTTTGGAAGGGAGTTTATGGTACAATTTCACAAGTACTGAATATTAAAGTACCCGTGTCACCGGGAAATGCAATTTTATCCTTGGACATAGAGTTAATTCCACCAGAGTACAGGACCATAGCAGTACACCTTATTTTGAGTGCACGATTAACGATAATGCGCCATTGGAGAGATCAACTAACCCTGTCGCTTCATGAAGTAATAACTACGACTAACATTCATGCAGCGTACGAGATGTTATATGCATCAACCCAAAAAAAATCATAGTAAAGCCCAAAAAATATGGGAAAAATGGGTAGATTGGTACACAATAAAACATAAAACCTAAATGTATCACTTATAAACCATATCCAAAGGGAAATAACAATCTGACTGTGTTTTTTCCTAATTTTATTTTATATTATTGTATCCTTTTATATATTTTTTGAACATCACTTCTTTTCATATATTACTTAGACTAACAGTAGACATTATC
The DNA here is from genome assembly GCA_028564925.1 of Lithobates sylvaticus. Lineage (NCBI taxonomy): Eukaryota > Metazoa > Chordata > Amphibia > Anura > Ranidae > Lithobates > Lithobates sylvaticus. The sequence goes on from CM053030.1 coordinate 453,751,088, forward strand.
CAACAATGAAAACAGTGCAATAACCCCCAAAATAGGGATGGGGGACGCCGCTCACCTCCTGAGCGCAGCGTGTTCCCGGTTGGGGTGCCTGGGCAGGGGGCGGTGTTCCTCGCTCTTGATCCAGCAAGTTATATACATACTGTATCACACTTTTTACCTTGGTTAACATGTCTATTGTTTACAGACTTTGTTATGGAATAATCCTCAAGACCGTGTCATAACCATAAAACTGAGGAAATGACTAAGCAAATATTTTTCTACATGTTTTTTCACTTATGTTCTGTGAAATATTCAATAAAAACGTATTGATTTAAAAGAAAACAAATGTATTCCTTAAAAGATACTATAGAATCCGCGCTCAGGATTAGAACTGCAGCCTCCCAGAGAGGTACTACACACTGGTGTGTAGTAAAGAAATGGTATTAAATTAAGGGATGGTGGCGCTGTTCAGGGTGAATATGGGGCGAGCAGGATAAAATGATATAAATATATAAATATCGGATGGGTACGTATGAATGGTAAAAGTGAATGTGCATTCGACTGATAAAAATATATATATATATATATAAATAAAAGAGATATTAAGGCAACTGCATTCAAAAACCCAAATGGAATAAATGAAATGACTATGTGCAATACCTCATGAGCAAAATTATGTGTAAACAATTATAAATAACAGGCAAGAAGGCATAAATATAAATTAAATAAAAAGTGACTCCGTGCTACGATAATATAGAAAATACATAAATATTAGTGATAAAGGACAATCGATTATGTGTGTCCTCCTAAAAATTGTGGTGCAGGTGCACAAATCCCAAACAATGACAAAATAGATGTATAAAAAAGTAGATGGATAAAAAATATATAGATGGATAAAAAATATAGATGAATAAAAAATGTGAAATAAATTCTTGACAATTGTCCCAAGTGTAAAAAAGAAGAGAAAATATATAAATAAGTGATCAGTGATCAAAGTGGTGAAGTCCTGTGCTGTCCTTTAAATCTCAGCAATCTTGTAACAACATATGGCATATAGGCAAACAGATGATGGTGACTGTCCTAGTGCTCCCCTCCTTCCGTCGAGTGACCCCTAATGTGGAAACACTCACCAGAGTGCCTAACCCCTGCAGGGGTAGTAGGCATATAATATCCTGGGTATGCAGTAAGGATCCTCCTCTGTGCGGACGGTTTCCACTGAAAAGCCTCCTCTGTGGGGATGTTCAGCCTCTGTCACTCTCCAAGAATGGGGGTAAAAACACCAATTGGGTCCGTGTGTGTAAAAAATAAAAAAACACTAATAGTGTGATATTGCTAAACTCAATATTGTTTTTTTATTTTGCAAAAAAATGATGAATCAAAGATACAGTGTACCCAATGGGGTTAAAGAACATGAATACATGCAGTAAAAAAGAAAATAATAAAAAAAATAATAAAAAAGCAGAGTGCGCAGCTGGAGGGCAGAGCGATGACGGCACCGCAAAGCCCCGGACTAGCGTGCGTTCCACTGGCAGTGATTCCGAAACCGGAAGCCGCAAACAAGGGGGGAAGTGACGTGTTGTGTACCAAGGGTATCGCCTTTTTGCAAAATAAAAAAACAATATTGAGTTTAGCAATATCACACTATTAGTGTTTTTTTTTTTTTTACACACACGGACCCAATTGGTGTTTTTACCCCCATTCTTGGAGAGTGATAGAGGCTGAACATCCCCACAGAGGAGGCTTTTCAGTGGAAACCGTCCGCACAGAGGAGGATCCTTACTGCATACCCAGGATATTATATGCCTACTACCCCTGCAGGAGTTAGGCACTCTGGTGAGTGTTTCCACATTAGGGGTCACTCGACGGAAGGAGGGGAGCACTAGGACAGTCACCATCATCTGTTTGCCTATATGCCATATGTTGTTACAAGATTGCTGAGATTTAAAGGACAGCACAGGACTTCACCACTTTGATCACTGATCACTTATTTATATATTTTCTCTTCTTTTTTACACTTGGGACAATTGTCAAGAATTTATTTCACATTTTTTATTCATCTATATTTTTTATCCATCTATATATTTTTTATCCATCTACTTTTTTATACATCTATTTTGTCATTGTTTGAGATTTGTGCACCTGCACCACAATTTTTAGGAGGACACACATAATCGATTGTCCTTTATTACTAATATTTATGTATTTTCTATATTATCGTAGCACGGAGTCACTTTTTATTTAATTTATATTTATGCCTTCTTGCCTGTTATTTATAATTGTTTACACATAATTTTGCTCATGAGGTATTGCACATAGTCATTTCATTTATTCCATTTGGGTTTTTGAATGCAGTTGCCTTAATATCTCTTTTATTTATATATATATATTTTTATCAGTCGAATGCACATTCACTTTTACCATTCATACGTACCCATCCGATATTTATATATTTATATCATTTTATCCTGCTCGCCCCATATTCACCCTGAACAGCGCCACCATCCCTTAATTTAATACCAAATGTATTCCTTCATAGCATGTTAAAACGTTGTAATAAAGTACCAGTAAAAATTGAAAATGAACAGAGCCTACGATACCGCTGCAGGTCACCGAGGCAGTGAGGCGCCAACGACATCCAAAGGTGCCAGCAGTGGGAGCCAGTAACCATGCTGTCCCAGATGAAATCCAAAGGGGTATGGAGTCCACTTGCTGGAGATGGAACAAAGCGACACAGAGCTAAAGTTGCAGTGGGTTGCCGGGTGGTGTTTTGCCTGCAGTGTCTCCTTTGATAAAGCGCATTCGCGTGAAATGCGCAGTCACAGCAACACATGAGCCTGCGTTCCATGCTGGTTCCAGGTCTTTTCCTCTTCTGCCTTCCTGGCAGGAACATACACTCAAGCACGTTCTTTCTATGACTCGGCTTTTTGGCTTCCGGGCTCAGGCTGCTCAGGTCAGCTGATCCATCACTCACATGACCAGTGTTGAAGACACTGCAGCAACAGGCTTTTCCAGGCTGTTAGCAGCCAAACACCACCCCCTGACCCACGGCAACTTTAGCTCTGTGTCGGTTCGTTGTTCCATCTCCAGCAAGTGGATTCCATCCCTCTTTGGATTTCATCTGGGACAGCATGGTTACTGGCGCCTCCCATGCCCCACTGCTGATACCTTTGGATGTCGTTGGCTCCTCACTGCCTCGGTGACCTTTAGCGGTATCGTAGGCTCTGTTAATTTTCTACTATTTTTACTGGTACTTTATTAAAACGTTTTAACATGCTATGAAGGAATACATTTGTTTTCTTTTCATCACCTTTGGGTCCCATTGACTTGGCAGTTACTTTCTTTCATTAACCCATTGAGTGCTGACTATGTTCCAATTCTCTACATCTACTGATTGGTAAGCTGTAATTTAATGTATTCAAGGCCCATACCATCTATCCTTTTAGTTTCCGTCTAAGCAGCAGAGTAGAAAAAAATGATAAAGGCCTTACTTTTTTTGACCGGTCTAGTTAAGAAGTGCTCCAACATCCTTTACATATTTGCAGATTTGAGAAATAACAAGAAACAAGGTTTTCAGAGCAACAAAAATAAAAGCTTTTATTTGTTCATTTGAATATAAAACAGGCGTTATCACAGATGTACAAAGCGTACTGGTGGTTTAACATACAAGAAGGTTGCTGTCTTTTGCACATAAAAATTTTATTTTAATTTTTTTTTCTAGGTTTCAGCTGTGATTGGCTGAGTATATGACATTTCTCAAACCAGTCAACACTCCATGAAGTAACGCTTCTGCTAACATTCAACTAATAAACAGGGACAAGTCTTTCCCTTGGGTAAAGGGTCAAGCAGAATTAAATATATAATAAAACAAGCACCATGAGGAATCTGTTGGATCGTGTGTGTGTGTGTGTGTTGTGTGTATGGGTTTAGCTGTACCCTCCTCTCGGTCTACCCACGTCTGACTTTTAAATAAAAGAAAAAAAAAAAAGCACAAATCTCACAAGACAGAAGTTACAAGATCCCATGAATGGTTTATCTACAGTACGCTTTCTAATACAGAACAATCCTTTATTGCTGTTTCTTCGCCTTGCAAGCACCAAAGAGGGCACTCACGTGTCATGTACAATGGTCACAACACATAGAAATCCGGAAAACTAGCAAGATACATGATCTATTTGCAGGCAGAGAGTGCTACATAATTCCGTCTTTACTACTCGGTATTTGGCCGCTCCTCCATCTCCTCAATTAACAATTGCTGTTTCTTGACATCCAACTAATACCTGAGATCATATGCTGGCATTTAGAGTCCACACTACCGTATAAACGGCTGAACGGGCCGGCAACGCTGGCTCTATTGTATTACTCGCATATTCTCAAAGTCTACAACACAGGTAAAATCCCTTTCCATCGCTAATATTTGAAAGCCTCTGCTTTTTATAAACAAAACACCACAACATTGGTCCAAGAATGACAAGCCAAAGAAGAAACCTGATATATATAGAACAAATGACTCCCCCATTACCAAATTGCAATGCCAGTACGGAGCTTTTAAAAATGAACTGTAGAGTATAAAAGGTGTGAAATTTCACCCTGTAAAGATGAGGTGAGCATGTAGGCATGCCGGAGATGATGCCTCAACTATCAGCAAAGGTTTTTCAGAGTCTGTGATGGAACACGAGGATAAAATGACTGCCGAAAATCTGAAAGTGTAACTCCACTTTGATGAGGAAAAAAAAGCAATCCCTATAGTCAGTTACATTATACCTACCTGATAATATTTGTATTGAAGCTCACACATGGATTTCACTCACTTTCTACAATAATTTTTTATTTCCTAAATGGGTGGGCCTTCTTTTCAGAATTGTTTGAATAGTCCCACTGTAAAATAAAAAAACAGTAGGGAGCCAACCACATGAGCAGGACATTTTGGGTGAGGGTAGGGAGTTGTGCACATCAACAGTGTACAGAATGTCGCCACACGATGTTTGATTTTACTGGTCAACTTTAAAAAATCTTCTGCAATCAACTGCAGATTGAACTAGAAAGGTCATTTGTATTAGCACTAAAGCCCAGTTCACACTGGTGCGACATGGGATCCAACTTGTGAGAGCACAAGTCTTCAATGTTTCCCTATGAAAGCCGTCTTAACTGATCCAACACAAGGACAAGTCACACTTCATCAAAGTCGGATCAAAATGGGATCACAGTTCATTAAAGTTGCAAGTAAGTCGAATCAATTTCAGACCGAAATCACAGGGCAAAGTCAGGTCGACAGTCGTGCGACTTTCATGTTGGAGCACTGTGAACAAGGGCTAATATCAAAAAGTTGATCATTTGATTGACTTCTGTGATGGGATTTGTTGGAACATTTTTTTCATTCAGCAGCTGCAGCCACTGATCAGTGTATTCTAACAGCTGCGAGTGCCGCTGTCAGAAAACAATGTCCTAGCAGGGGAGATTCCTCCATCCACCTCGTCTGTGTGGATGATGGAATCTGTATGCCTAAAGTCAGGTGGATCCACTTTTACTCTGGTCTGTACATCCTGCTATCGTTTAAGGATGGCCATACATTAGTTATGTTTTTCATTCAACCAGAGGGATGAATATAATAAAATTACTCGATTCCTCCATTCACACACTATGTGGATGGGGAAATCCCTCCCACTGAGTCCTATTCTGACAGCAAGGAGACTTTGAGAAAACATTTTCCAACAGGCTGGTTGAACACAACCAGCCTGCCCATACATTGATCAAAATTCATCCGGTCCCTGCTGAACCGAAGTTCAATTCATGTATGGACAGATTAGGTCAAGACAATTATTTTTACTCTGACCTATACATCAGTCTTATCGCAGCTTTTTTTTTTACTTTACTTTGACCAATGCATCAACTCTTTTCTGAGTCAGGAAGACTTTTGTTGTACTTTACCTTATTTATTTACTCTAGTCTGTAATGTAAGCCTATTTAGTTTTTTTAAAAGTTAGGAGTTTCACCTACTAAAATTTTATTTAAGGGGGTAACTGAGGCATTTGTAAACATTAGGATAGAAACTTATGATTTGACAATTTCTGTGAATATTGATGATATAACATTATTTTACAGTGCAGGTTCAAATAATGTATCTTACATAACCCGAATAACACTTCACATTCAGTCTGTAGCTACTAGCTATAGGTCTAAAGCTGGACAAAAATAAAACCAATTACTAATTTTTCTGGGATCCCACATATAACTGTATATGAACAGTCCTGTGAGTGCCTCTATACCTCTTTTGGAATTAACTGTATAGGAATATATTGTCAAATACCAGTATATACACACACAACAGGATTAATTTTTTCTTCTCTTCAGCAGTTATTATAGAAATCAACAAAATGTATCCATTTATTCAGGTTTCAGGAGTACCTCAAAGTAACATAAAAACTGTATGGGGGGGCAGACAATTTCAGGAACTCAACTTCAAATTCCTTTCTCCAGAAAGTTACTGTTGGTAGAAATCCTGACCCATGAGATGACTTGGATTCTAAGATGTCTAACTTTCATCTGCACCCAAAAAAAAAAAATATTGCCCGAGAAGCAAGGGTGAGTCGATGTAATAGGGGATCTGCCACAACCATAGCCTCATGTTTATTACCATAACACCCTATCATTGCAGACAGATGCTACAGGGCCATTGGCAAATCAACTCAAGTTGACTCCTTCACGAACCAGCCTTCATTTTTTCTAGATTAGAATGTCTGTATACTTCACCACAGAGTTTTCAAGCTTTAGGATCCCTCAACAGCTGTTTCCATTGTGTAATTGGAGCATTTCTATTTCTTGACTCCTTTCAGTGTTATGATTGGTTGTGTTGGTAACCTGGCGGTAGGTTTAATTTGCTGGCATCAGAGAAAGTCTATTGCAAAACACTAAGCAGGGAGGAGCTGCCTACTACACCATGGTGGCAATACTTACTGCATATTTAGAACTACATGTGTTTTGAATTTAGTAGGTCTCTCTTGGCATTGTTTTTCCCTTGAGTTAGGAGTAAACATATTCACAGAGAATATAACTTAAATGTGTAATCATGACATCTATTTTAATAGGATGTGTAACGTCATAAACAAATGTGCAAAATTAGATCTTGTAAATGTAACCAACGGCTTGACAGTGAAACACATCGGCAGTGGGAAAATAACGAGTTTTCGGGAATTAATCACGGTTAAGGTCAGTAACACATATACATTTAATGTGCTTAAAATGACATCATATCAGAAAGTTCTGAAAGACAGGCTTATTTCTACAGTCTTGTGTAGGAGATCTGATGTATTATATCTAGGGGCAGCAATAAAAAAAAATCTCAAGTGGATGCATTTTCAAAAAGAAAAAAGTCTTGCTATCTGGGATAAAGGACAATAGGAGGGCTGTGATCCTTAACTATGAAAACAAGGCTCCCTTCCTGTGATGAAAACATGACTAGATGTCTTGGCCTTTGGTCACATGACTGACATAGCCTGGCGCAGAAGGTTATCATCTATTTAACAAAGGAAAGATTGTACTTCAGCCCTTCTATTACTTTTTATGCAGTTCAGAAGGACTGTTAACATACCCATAAAGTTGGAAATAAATCTGTTTTAGGGTGCATTCACACTTGTGATTGCACCCGCACTCCAATTAGATGCAAGGTTCTAGCAATTAGTCGCGAGAGGCAGCCCCACTAAAAGCAACAGGAGGCTGCCAGCTCCCGCAGCTCATCACAGCCACTCGAATGTAATCACCCATAAAGTTATCACATGGAAGTAATTGGCTCTGGGAGTAGGTAGTTCATTTCCAGGGCCGATCACGCTCACATGATTGTTGCATGAACCCCACTGGGGTTCTCACATCTAAATCGGAGTGTGGGTGCATTCACAGGTGAGAAGTTGTCACTTTGCATATATTAGGACAAAGTGACAGTGTCTGCATCTAGCTCACCCCCTAGGCATGTATACTTATACAGACATAATATCTTCCCTGATGTTGCAGCGTTCCCTATCTAAACTTAAGTGTGGATGAAATCATGACACTAAGGCTCCATGCACACTGGCTTAAAAAACGTTGCTTCTACAGGTGTTTTGTGTTCTGCCTGTAGAAGCAACTCAATGTTATCCTATGTGTCCATGCAAATTAGGACGTTAAGAGGCATATTTTGAGTTTAACGTTTAGAGGCAGAAAAAAAAAAAACCTTCTGGATCGCGTTTCTGATGGGAGCTTACTGGCAGAAAAAAACGCAAAACAATCCTAAACTCGTCTAGACTTTGTACAAAAAATGCTCTATATGAGAAATTATTACTCCCAAGAGAACAGATGTTTTTTTAAGCTCAGTGTGCATGGAGCCTAACCCATGTAACAGCGGTGTTTGGCCGCTCAGTTCTGATCACCGTCATGGAGCAGGTCATATCCCCCCATGGGTAAATATACATGTCTGGTATGGTAGGCTATGTGGAAACATTGTAGTTATGTTTTGAAAGGGCAAAGTGATAGGGCCTCTTTAAAAGATATTGTGCATAAGATATTGGATTAAAAGACATCAGGGTATAGAATCAATTAACAATACTAAATACATTGGAAGTAAAAAATTCATATGCCTTATAATTTTTTTTATTTTTTTTTTATGGGCTTTAATTAAAAATTCAGGAGTGCAAATCAAGTTTAAAAACTTCTATGAATACTTATTCTGAAATGCTCTAAAGTATGTAAAATGAATGGATTAATTCTGCATCTGAAACAATGTAGATGGAACGAGTGAGGCAGCACACTAACAAGGATTTGGAACGGGCTATGAATTTCATGTAACCGTCTCATTCCTCAACATTCTTATTTTCTTTATATATTATTAAATGTATCCTCTGATCAGCACACACATTATACAATTGTATCTACTGTTGCTTCTCTAAGAGAAAGAAAAAAAACAAAAAAAAAATTATAGTGCATTTCAGCCATACGTTTTGTACACCATCTAAAGGATGGTATTTTAAATCCACTTGCTGGTATCTAGAATAACTTTTTATACGGGAACACAGGCAATCCACGATTGCAGTTTTCAAACAAAGATTGTGAATAACACCCAATTATATACAGTGGGAGACACCATGCAAGTGACATGTACTGCATCGTAAACATTAAAATATATCCCTTCCCGCATAACCCATTAGTGAATTTATAATTTCATATATATATTTGATGTGATACTATCCACTCAAGATAATACAACGCTTTTTTTTAATATTAGCAAACATTACAAGAGTTTTAACTTTCTTGAATGCGGTTTTTGTTTTATACTTCTAAAGAGATCAAAATAAATTAAACATTTTATACATAATTACATATGGAGAGTTAACTTATTTTATCTTTTTAGTTCAGTACAAAGATACTTGCCCAAGTCCACCTTAAGTATACTATTTTTTTTTTTTAACTGATTCAACAATCACTAGCTTTATTACTCTCAATCTGAGATGAACAGTAATTTTTAATTAGTGTGCTTACTTATGAATAGCTATGCAAATTCTCTTGAGACTGCAAAATGAGGCTTTGAGGTGGCCAGGCTATATTAACCACCAGCCATATTTAGCCCCTGGGAGGCATAACATTTAAATAAAACTTTTTTCTATTTAATGATTACAGTAGTCTGTTTTGGTTGCAAAATGGCACCTGATAACCCAATGCACGTCCATGTTAGTTTGCAGCCAATAACTAATTTCTCTATCAGAAGGAAAAACAAAGCTTATAAAAAAATGTAAAAAAAAAAAAAGAAAAAGTCCCTTCTGATATCAGTGGGTTACACACTGGAAAGATTAGCAGCTGATACACTTTGGCCTCAATCCAGTACCCAAGAATTTACAACATTAAACTATACCTTTCTTTAAATTACATTATTATGAATTTGGAATTTATTTATTAAAATCGTACCTTTTCTTCCCCCACAAATAACAAGATTTTAAAATGTATTACATTTTCAGATTAGGTTGTGTCAACTCGTTGATGCGATCCCACCATAAAAGGTTTCATAAATCAACCTACTTCCATTATATTAAACATAAAAATCCTTCATAAAATCCACAGCTACATAATGAAAACAATGGGGTCAGTTTAGCAACATAAAAACAAATAACTTTTTAAAAATTGGCATTTAAAATAAAAAAAAAAGTAAGTTGATGGTCACACAGACCTTTAAATTTCAGAGGCCTGTAGAGTTCTCAACTCATTCAATTGAGGCAACACAGTACCCTAAAAAAAGTCTTTTGGTGCTAAAGTGTAGTGGTAAAAACAAAAGCACATTTCACATTCTGTCTGCTCAATTAATTGAGGAATTCGTAAGTTAAAATGACAAAAACTGCTCCATTCTGAACAAAGGTTATCCCCTTATTTGCACGTTTGATTTTTCTTTTTAGTGGACACAAATTTTTTTTTACATCTATTGTGAAGTCCTTGGAAGCCTTAAAATGTACAAGACTACATGTTGTAGGCCACATATATGGGATCCAGCTGATCTGCCAAAAACCCATCTCGTAGGTGCATACGTTGTTTCTCTCCACGGGAGTTGATAGGAATGACACCAATGTCCACCACTACAACCACGCCTACGATAAGATAATGTTCCTCCAAGATCACATTTGTGACCAGCGGTACAAGATCCAGGGCTTCCTGTTCTGAGCCATCAAGCTCTACGACAACCACTAACAAGTTCGTCCAAGTAAAGACAGCACTAGAGGAGAATAATAGCACATTTTAGAAATTATGCATTTATGAGGGCATACCTAAATTATTATCCAGAGGCTTTAGACAAACTGAGCAAACACATTACTAGCAAATTTGGCAGTACATCCAACAGGCATCTGTGTAATTTGCTATGACACAACTAAAAATACCTACTGTTTACAATAACTACACCTACTGAACCTGTACTGCCAGCAACACATAAGGGGAGATTTACTAAAAGTGGCACACACCGAATATGGTGCAGCTGTGCATAGTAACCAATCCGTTTACAGGTTTTATTGCCAAAGCTTAGAAGAGATGTATGGGGTTTTTTTTTTTTGCAGAATCATACTTACCTAGCTGAATGCAGCATCTGTCCCTCGCCGACTCTAACACTGAGACCCAAACGATCAAACACAGTTTTCACAGCTCCGTGAGCAGAAAATTGGTGGCTCTCTACTCTGCCACCCATGCTCACTGGAGAGCTGAGCTGTGGAAGGAATGGGAGCGGCCGGCTCAGCCTCCCAGTGGCTTGCTGAGAGGCTGAGCTGGGTGACAGTACAGGCATGTGGGCGGATCCCGACTTCATTGTCACGATCTTGCCCCAGCCTTGACCGGCTCTGTAACATCAGCAGACAGTGGGTTTCTGCCTGCTGTTTGCTGAAAACGGGTCACAGGAGTGCAGAACAAACTACTTCTGTGATCCACATGAGAAGTACAGCCAAATGAGCTTTGGCTGTACTTCTCCTTTAACTGAACAAGCTAACGTTAGAAGCTGATTGGTTACCATGCACAGCTGCATCAGATTAGTAAATCTCCCCCATAAGCTAATACAATTTTAATAGAGAAGTCCACTAAAAGTGTCTCAGTGAATTAACTATGATGTGTTAACAACAATTATTGCTATTCTTTGCCAAATTTAAATGGTTAACTTTACCCAGGAATCATATTTCAGTTTTGGATAAGCAGGTGGATTTAATCAGTTATCTGCTTTTCATAATAACTGGAGACTCCAGTGCAGTCTCTCTCAACCCTTTCACCTTAGAGGAACACTAAGGGGGTTATTTACTAAAACGAAGTGCAAAATCTGGTGCAGCTCTGCACAGAAGACAATCAGCTTCCAAGTTTTATTGCCAAAGCTTAATTAAACAAGCTAAAGTTTCCAGACACCAGATTCTGAGTGCACCAGTTTTAGTAAATCTTCCCCTTAAAATCATTTTTTTCAGAAAACCCCTGTTAACGGTATATTTACAGCTAACTGTACATTAGCATGATCAGAATGTTGTGGATATAACCATAAAAATCAACGATTGATATAATAATGAAAAAATAATAATAATGGCCAGAAAATCTTTGTTAAAAAAATATAGAAATATAAGAAATAAGAACATATTTAAAAAATGTCCCCTTACATTAGTGGTCAGTATAAATATACCCCTTTAAAATGGTAGTCAATGGAGAAGACCCCAAATGCATTGGTGGTCAGTGAAATGTGCCCCAATCAAGCTTGCTTTTCAAAAAGAGGAAGTGACCATGACCATCTCAATTTTAGTTAAAGCAGCAGTAAAGCCAGTAAAAAAAAAAGGAAAAAGAAAAAAAAAAAAAAAAAAAAAACGGGCGCATTCACGCCTTAGCACAGAGCTATGAAGGGATGCTGTTCCTTCAGAGTGCATGATCCAGTGACATCACTGGCTTCAAAACAAGTGATTATCTCCTAAATTGATGCACATGTTTAGAAGATAATGGATTTACCTACAGGTAAGCTTTATTATAAGCTAACCTGTAGGTAAAAGTCACAAAGCGGAGTTTACTACCGCTTTAAGAAATTCCCACATGGTGCTGCGAATAACAACAGTGCTCACCCCCTTAGTTTAAAATCCGGGGACGTACTGTCATATGTCAATAGATATCTAAAGTCAGCAAGCTTTGGGTTTTTTCAAATTTGAAAGTATGTCTCCTGAAGGAAGGACACCTCCACCCTTCCCCTCCACATGTTCTGGAGGACTCTGGTCCTCTTTTCAGAAACGTTTAGCCATTTGACATCCCACGTCTAAAAATTTAAGAGAGGTTTAGGGAAATCGGCTCTCACCTGCGCTTGAATACGGACAGGGTGTTAAGACATGTCAGAAGGCAGAGATGGAAGAAAAAATAAAAATACAACCCCCCCACTTCTCCACCAGGGAATAAAAGAGGGGGAAAAAAATTAAGCTGTGCGGAATATTTACCATTCTGTTACGCTCTTGTGGGCTCTGATTACAGATGTCTCTATATCAATTGGGTGGTATCTCATCCCTCGCAATTCCATGGCTTCATCTAGAGCCCCCACAACATACAAAGCATCATGGCGTTCTAAAGAAGAAAAACAACAGTTTTGTGTTAGAGAAAACCAAAACGGAACCTCCATTGGTATGTGAATTAGAAGTACTACATTAAAATAGATCTATACCTAAACACTAAAATGTCACATAAGCTTTAGGCTTCATGTACACAGGGCGTTTGAAATCCTCTACTGAACGGAGGAAACTTGAAGCTACTAACCGATGTTTAAAAACGTGCGTTTTGCCGAATTTACATATGATGCTTATGAGCGTTTGCGTTTAGACGCAGTTTTTTTTTTTTTTTTAAAGATAACCTCCCCAAATACCCACAATGCATGAAAAACAAGTATTAACTATTTCAGCTATTCTGTGAGAGAAGAGAGAGCAGTGTGCTTTAACTATAGATACCATCTCTCCCTCTTCTCTACCTCTCTCCTTGCTTGCAGGCAACAGCATGTGGTGAAAATTATGTTTTTTACACATTTTACATGGTACCCTTTAAAATTGCTTATACATGCAAAGTCACATAAATGCGGGTTATCCCGTTTACAAGCATTTGGTGTTTGAAATGCCGGTAAACTATAGTCCTGACCGTGATTTTTCTGCTTTAAAAAAAAACGTCAGTAAACTCAACTACCTCTAAACTCCTATAATTGACCCTGTGTACTTGTACAGATAAGATCACATTGAGGAGCGTTCAGGGGCTGCTGAAAAAAAAACTAACAGTGAGTTTAGCAGCTGCAGTGTACATAAGGCCTTAAAGTGTATGTATAGTCATCTTTTAATGCTGTGAGGAAAATTACTGTCAGAAAAAAAAGCATTTTAAAGATTTCCCTTTACTTCCTCTCAACAGCAAAGAAGGAAATCCCTACAAAGTGAGGGGGATTTCCCTCTGTTGTTACCAGAACAGGTGTCCCCATTGGAAGAATAACTCCACCTCTTGTTTCGGTGGCTAAAATTTTGGACACAGACAGCAATAAAAACCTAACAGAGGTTCTAATTCTTCTAAGACATTTGGGTATACATACAATAACATTTAAAAGTAGTTATCAATCTTTTTAAATCTGCAGATTCCCACAAAATACTGCAATACCTGATAATCCTGCCTTGCGAGTCCTTGTTCAGGCACCTCCTGTTATGGGTTGACAACCATCAAGTTGTTGTCACCCTGTCCCATGCACCCTGGTGGACACTACAAACGACCATGACAACACACATTGTGCTGGAGCAAGTATACAGGAAGACAGGAAGTTTATGAAAAAGGCTGGATGGGATCACCAGCAATGAGATGAAAGAAAAGGGTCAGAAAAAAAAGGTGAAAACAGTATTTAAAAAAATAAATAAATAAAAAGGGGGGTACGAACAATAGTTCCTTGCATGGGTTATACACATTTTAAAGCAAAGAATAAAATATATATAACCAGCTAAGAATTAAAAAACAGATTAATCCATTCTTAATGTGTACTCACTGCTATTACCAGCTGTTTCAATTACATGAATTTCTATGTATTACATGTGAGCGGATGTCAAAATGCAGCCACTCCTGTTTAAAAATTACACTTGCAGAAAGTTTGCAAGCGTCTTTGAGTAATACAGCATAGCAATTAATTGTTTAGCATTCCATTCATATGTAGATCAAAGATGTGACCTTAATCTGCATACAAGGAGGAAAAATTGGAAAAGAGGCTTGGACTTTTTAGGCACAACCAAACAATTTGTACAAAAATATATTTTTATTGTAAACATAGAAAATCTATATTAAAATCCACATTAATAAATCAAATATAAGATAAAATGCAGCTACTGTATATTAACCAATTGACAACTATATGGAAACTTGGAGATGAAAAGATCATTCCATTGTGGTGATGGATCCAAAAGTGTGGTTATATTACAGGGAAGCGATGTAGAAATGTTTTACGCGCCTTGCGCTTCTTCAGGAGCATCAGAATGATATATAATGTGGAGTATAGGAAGTAATCGCACAGCTTAAAAACAAATTAAGGTAGACAAAATGCAGGGCAGCTGCTGGGGGGGGGGGGGGGGTCAGGTAATCCCGTCAATAATTCTAGTTTAGGTATAAAGTATCAGTTCAGTAAGTAACTAGCAAGATGAAAGGGCAAAGGAGAATTTTTTTTCTTGTAGAAATATTAATGTAAAAGTATCACAGGCATATCGAGGCATATCCTGGGTAGGGACAACCACTAGCAAGGTCCTCACTAAGGAGTAGTTGGACCCACTAGCTTGTAAGGAGCCAATAACGTCAGCCTCCCCACTAAACCCAGAACACCGGATAGATTACCGAGTAACCTTGGCACAGGACACCCCACTTGTGTAACAGCTGCTGCTGTACTGGCACACCAATTACACGTGCCAGTACAGCGGCGGCTGTTACTGGCACACACAAACATATAAAAAATTTATGTTTTAATTTGTTAAATTAAGTAAATACCAAATGATCTTGAATAAACAGGCCCATACCACAAATGTAAACAGCCTTTTCCCTAACCAACCAGAAGTAAAGGGATGTTGTTCTGGATTTGTAGACTTTCACAAACTCATCTTGGATCTTTTGACAGGTAAAGAACAGGGTACAAGCTGCTTTCTACATGGTTCAGGCTTTCATTTTAGATCTCAAATAAACCCCTTTGTATTTTTCCTACACAGTGGTGTAAAGCAGGAGGCAGGTGTCTTGAGGGTAGTCAGAGCATCTGTTTTGGTGTGACCTCTTAATAATTGTCTTCTCGCAAAGGGAAAAGACACAGACCTACTAATTCTAATTCTTATTCCCCTATAGACTCCGCTATTGGTGGTGCCTGCATGTCCTTGGGCTCTTCCCAGGTCTTGTTCCTCCTCCCCTCTGGTATCCCTGCTTGAACAGCGGGACCAGTGGGAGTGGAACTCCAATTGTGTGACCTCCCGTAAGACGTGTGACGCCCCGGGGGCCCCTTGGCATTGGCGAAATCTGTCTGGCGTGCTCCGACTGGGTGGACGGCACTCTCCTTGCTCCAAAACGAATCCCCAGTGGGAACAACATCTATACCTCTTATCCGCAGGATATACACCGATGTGGTAAATATAAATCTAAAAGAGTTTTTCATATAACCTATGAGCCTTTTTTACTTTGTAAACTGTAATTTGTTACCAACACTGACATCTTATTCCTTTTTGCCTAGCAGACTCTCTTTTCCCTCTGAGGAAGACCCTGTTTGGGTTGAAACGCGTCAGGGATATTTTCATGTTTACGACAGATTATGCACTGTCGTTTTGTGAATACTAGTCTGCACACTGTATATCCATGTTTTTCTTTGTATCCGAATGTAATGTAATGTATAGCATTTTTTCCTGTTTCCCATTGGAGCTCATGTTTTCAATCTAATGTTTTTTACAATTTTTTAATAAAAATATTTTTACCCAGAAACTCTGACCCTTTTTCATTGTACGCTGCCTAAAAACCCCAATGTGGGGGATTGTCCCTTTTTTGTTTAATAATTGTCTTCTGACCAGAATGTCCTATAATGCTAGTTGGAGCAGTTTAACAAAGACACAGCCAATTGAATCCGTTTTGAGGCTGCAAATAATTTTACAAAGGATTTCCTAGTTTGTAACTCACATCTTCTTATAACTTAATTTATTAGACATATTTGATAAGACATGGTACTTTTTTTTATTATTGTAATACAAATAGTGTATACCAAATTCACCTTTAATCTACTTTCTTTTGGCTCAAATACCTACACCCTCTTGGCAAGTAACTGTCAAAATCATGGGAAATTTTAACTGAGCACATACCGAAAGAAAATAATCTGTAGATCCAGATGAAGTAATATACACATTTTTACTTTTCTTGTACAGTTTGAGACTTGGCACCACCTTACCTCAACTGCTTAATTGATTCCATTCATGTAAATGGTGGCCTTAAAGACCTATAGAAAGGCTTAGGAAGTAGAAGAGGGCCAAGCTCAGCATTTACAGTAAAACATATAACTATTAGCTGCCTATATTTACTTATTGTTCTAACGTGCAGTTTTCACTGAAGGTGACCTCTGCTTATCCATTATATACTCAGTTTGATATGCATATGGGCAGCACAGGTACCCACTGAGTGGTTCCATTTTCAGTAGTCATTGGTGTAGTGCACCAGTCCATTCCACTACCTTCAATGCTTTTCTATATTGATCATTCTTTGCATGCTTATTCTGGGTCAATGACACTGAAACCAGACAGATCCAGGCAACTAGAATGTTCAGCTGCAGAACAGGAATCCCAGCGCCAATATTTTTCATGATAGGCATACTTTAATATCTTACCTCCATTTGCGTCAGTTAGCTCTGTTCTTCTCAGGAACCCCAGGTAGCCCGTCCGTGCCCATACAGTTTGTGTGTCTCCGAAGCTGAGCCGAGAACTAAAGTGGTCTGACTGTAGCGACTCATCTCCATAGATCGTAAAGTACCCACTGGCATTATGTATACTATGAACCCAAATCTACAAATCAAGAAACAAAATGTCATCTTTAAATTTGCCTACAGGAAAACAAAGAACATTGCAAACTATTTAGTTGCAAAGTCCTTATTAAAGCAACAGATATACAAATTTACCAAAATGCATTGCTTGTATAGTTGCCTCCTAGATAAAAGCATAAAGTCAATGAGTCATAATGAATAATGTCTGCTTAGTCAGATTTCTCTTTTATTACTGCCATATAAATGAAGTATATTGAAGTATTGAGCACAAGTGATAAGCATGTACTGAGCATGTGTTATTATGTCTGAACTGCACATTAAGGCCACCTACACATGAGCAAGCATTAAATCTTTGTAATATACTTCCGTAGGACTGAAAACTGAATGTCACATTACAATTAACACTAGCTGTCTGCCTAGATCGATAATCTATTTCCAATGTGTTACTTTCCCTATAAGCGTTACATCCTCTTACTAACTTCTCAGATCGCTACGAGAACTAATAAATCATATTTTAACGCGGTACCATTTTACGTAGGCAATTCCTAAAATTGGAGTTGATGGCTGTAAAAATTGAGTTGACATTTTGCCAGTACAGCTTTGAAATCAACATCTTACTAGTTGTGAGCTTTATTTGGCTCCTTTTTTTTAATGAATCATCCCTACAGTACACCAAAAAACATCAGTACATGGTCCTCAAAGTTATATGGACGTGTTTATCAAAATGTCTGACAGAGAAATAGTCTCAGTTAACTAAAAAACGATTGGCTGTTAAGGAGCAATACAGACTGGAAAAAACATGTCCTTTGTTGAATACTTTGGCCATAGGTATTAGATGACCGATGACTGTTGAGTGATTCTTTATTGAAGGGTACACTCATGTCTTCGGAGTGTATTTATACCCATAGAAGGCACCCCAGCAACAACTGGATGTAACCAAAACAATAGTAATATTCTAGGAAAATCCATCCTGGCTGATTGACACCCTTTCTAGAGGTCACTAAACAAGGGTTTTAGTTCAAAGACAATTACTACACAATAAGACCATAATCCCAAGGGTAAGACAACAGACCCCAAATAATATGGACATCTTTAGACCCATACCTGTGTTGTTTCTCTTTAAAAAACAGCTTTACGCTGTCATTTTCCATATGCAAGTCTAAATATAAATAATCAACTATGTTGCTATGGAGAACAAAGAAAGCTAGTTCAGACATTTAGTCCCAGTCATTAAAAACCAAATGATTTGACCTTCTAATTTTAAAGCCAAATTAAATTTTAAAACCAAATGGTCAGACCTCTTAACCATTCTGACTGGCCCTACATTTTTGCCTCTACTGGTTAGATGCCATCATATGATTATTTGTATAATGCAACAATGTATGACTATAAGGCTGCTTTCACACCGGAGTGGTGCGGGCGGCGGCGGTAAAGCAGCGATATATTTAGCGCTGCTTTACCGTCGTTTTAGCCGCAGTATGTGGCCGCTAGTGGGGTGGTTTTAACCCCCGCTAGCGGCCGAAAAAAGGGTTAAAACCCCCCGCAAAGCGCCGCTGCAGCATGTGACTCTCACCTGATTCTGGGTCACAGGTGAGCACAAATGCACTCTTTTACGACCCACAAGAGGGGCCATCTCTTTTAAGCCCAACCAGGGGCGGAATGTATTAGAGAGAGTAGCTCAGGAGGGTGGATATGACTTACATCTTATAATACATTTGTATACAGAGTATTGTGGCGCACAGTATAAACATTAATTTCTGAAAAACAAAAAAAAGCCAGCCTTAAAAAAAAAAAAATCACACTGGCTGTGTGAACATGATCTGACCACTGAAAATAATCATTTTATTTTCATAGACTAGCACTCAAACATAAATGTCATATCATACCAGGACACTTATATCTGTGCACAGTAGATTCCTTTGATGTCATTCTTCTCAGTTTCAATTCTCATAAAAGACATCAGTGTACTTACTGTCTGCTATCCTAATTCATACAGTTCTCTCTCTCTCCCATTGTTATTTTCCTCAGTGGTTAGTCAACTTGAAAAGAACGATCTATCCAACATAACTGATTCTGATGCCTCTCATTGCTTTATCCTTACATTATACTCTACCTGATAATAGCAAACGACTGTCTGATCTCTAACAAAAGTTGTGGTAACCACATAGCACAGAACCGTCACTACACTTTCAATGTGAAAGTTTTGCAACAACGTCATCAATGCAGCGGGAGACTTCTATAGCGCTAACAAGCGTAATTATCTATCCGCATTGTTACAACACTTTTATGATGTTTTCAAAATCAATTACAATGCTGCAATGAAGCTTAAGCATTAAAAAGGAAGAAAATTATTGTGTGTAAATGCAGTAATCCTAATAGAGAAAATACTTCAGACACAAGTTAATTACATATATACCCAAACTTCAGTTTTCAAAAGCAAATGACACATGAATGCACTAAGCAACTGAGACACTTCGTTAAACCAAAGGAAGACTAAATCTCATTGATTAATGCTCTGTCACAAATGAGAAGAAGAATTTAATCTCGTTTATAAACAGCACTGAGTTGTGAAACAGTGCCTAGGAGTCACTTTGATTTCTGATCAGCAGATAAATTAAATATTAATCACAATGACAATAATTAAAAAGAATAATGATACAAAAAAGTAGTTCTAAAAATGTATAATCCATGGGTATAGTGTGAGAAAGCCAAGTGTTCCTTGCACAGAGAAATGACTGGAATATAAATATCCTTTTAATGTTTAACCAACAGCCATAGACAGCTGGAAACTATATTTAATATATTGTTCCTTTTAACCAATTGAAAATCAATAGACTCCCATAATAAGTCAAAAATCAGCTCCTTGCTTGTTTTAAGCAGGTTAAAACTTCAGCTTAGATGCAGAAAAAGCCTTATGCTGTGACTTGGCTGAAGGATTACACATCAGAGGACAACATGACTCACCTCCCCAAGATGCGAGTCTCCAAGGGGTCCCTTTGTTTCTGGATTTGCAATGATTATACGAACACCTGGGAGGATCTGGTGAGATGAAGGACAATTTGATTTAGAGACAATGTGTATGTTAGTCATGCAGAAAATATTAGAGGTAACATTAGGTGTGCACCAGTTTGCACATCTTAATTTGAACTCTTGTTTCAAGACAGCAAAATTAACATATACTTATGCCACACTTGTTTCCCAATTTGCTCCTATTTCTTCCTATTTCTTGTATTGTTACATAGTTGGTAATGTTGAATAAAGTCACCAGTTCAACCTGAGCGCATACGTGTGTATGTATGTTACTACTGTTTTAAATGTCCCTATAGATTGTGTTCACTAAAAAACACAACCTAAAAGATGTTCAACTTCATTGTGTAGCCACATGTCTTCTTAAGAGACCTTAGGTTAAATAGTTTCCTCCCAATCCTACAATCACCATTCAAAAATGTATATATTGCGATGATATCCAGACTTAGGCCCCTTTCACACGAGACGGAGTAATGATCCGCCCCGTAAACATCCGCTGCTCAGCGGGGATCGCTCCGCTGTTCCCCGCTGAGCCGGCGGATGACAGGGCGGTCCCTGCACACTGTGCAGGGACCACCCTGTCAGATCTCCGCTCTCCTCTATGGGGATCGGATGAACACGGACACGGTCCGTGTTCATCCGATCCGCTCTGCAGATGGATAGAAAAATAGGATTTTCCTCCATCTGCAGAATCGGACCATAGCGGAGACGGACGATATCGGGCGTATCCACTATAAAAGCACTTAAATGCCACTATAACACTGCCTATAGAAAGGAATTTTTCTGCAAGACCTGGATGCTAACATTCAGACTGTATATATCCAGGTCCATCTATGGTATACACCTTGGCATGACTATCCTGCATTTCCAATTCCTTTAGGTCCCTTTCTGTTCCTGATCACATGACAAAATTCTAATTTAGTGCTGCATGTAGATGGATCACCAGATATCCACCTTTCACTTTGTGAAAGACAGGACTACCTGCCAGCTCCCTTTCCCCCTCAGGGGCGATACGTAGATTGGATGTCATTATCTTCCACAGAGAATTCTATATAGAGGATATCCTCTAAGCGACAATTGTCGCTTGACATTGCATCTGCGTATGGCTACATGGCGTCCGGACATCCAGTTTGATTTTATGTTTGCTTATGTTTAGTGTTTTTACCACTTATGCACTTGCAAGTATGGGGGAATATGACTGCGCTAAACCCAAATAAAAATAAGAAGAAAATTGCTTTTCTAAAGCTGCTATCACTCAAACAAACAAAGTCAAGTAAACGTGGAAATAATATGTGAAGCGCTTCACATATTATTTCCACCACTTATGCACTCACTGGTGATGCTGATGTGGAAACCGATATTCCTGTGAAGCTGTCTCTATATATTTGATTAGTAGCGTTGTCACTTTTGAATAACTGCTTGCATTCAATAAAATATATTTTTCTAATTAATTACCTTATTATGATCCTTGTGCCACCATAGTAACCTCTATGCTCCCTGGAGCCTTAGTGGGGTTTTTTTTTTTTTTTGTATAAGGTGTCTTTACTAGTCTCCCTTACCCACTTAAACCCTTCATTCATTGCTATATATAATATATATGGGAAAAACAACAGAGTAGGTGATACCACTGCCCAGCATAATGGGGGAGCTGTAGAGTAGGTAAGTCAATGCTTTATAGGGTAAATATCTCCCTTCCAGGATCATGGAGTATTTTCAGATACTGCCAGGTTATTTCAATCAAGATCAATCAATTTTGGTTGGGCTTAAGAAGCAACTTGACCCAAATAGAGTAATCCAGATTGCATGGTTCAATACTCCTACAGGAGACATGACATAAAAATACTGCATAATGTGACCTCTAAATGGTTCGCCACAAACACATGGAGAACACAGGCTGGTGCAACGTCAGCTTGGCAGAAAAGCCAAGTTCAGCCTGTCACAGCAATGCCAGGAGTGGATGTTCTTGTGCTCTAAGACCATTATGGGCTCCTTTACCACTAACCATAACAGATAGTTTCCTTCTGGATAACATGGGGAAAGGTTTAATCTTCAGCTACAGTTGTTCTTTAACTGCTTTTAACTTTAACGGTTTACTTTTAAAAGAAAGGAAACCATGACTTTTCAGAAGCTCTCAAAAAAAATAAAAAAATTAAAATAAAATAAATCACAGGAACAACTTGCCATCCAGTAAATGTAGAACTCTGTATCCACCAGAAACTCTGTGCAGGCACAGAGATGTGTACATTTATTAAGGAAGGAGGAATTTGGAACTTTAAATAAGGGTATTGACATTGTGGGGGTACATTAGTAGAAAACATGTTTAATACATTACATGCAAGTATTCAGGATTGGCAAATTTGCCTTCTCCTTCTATGTTCAGTGCTATACTAGATTCATTATATTTCATTCTTTATAGATATCCTTGAGCATCCGCCCCTGATGAGTGTTCACACGTGAAACGTGTTGGGCATATAGGATGCAGATACATGCCTGTATGAGTAATCAATCTAGTCTAAGCAATCATGTTTATATTACTTTATATCAATTTACTTATATTGCAATATGCCGCTTCAATGACATGTATATAATGATTCATAGGAATTACTCAACAATTTATTCTACATTATCATGTGTTGCCATATATCATATGTACTTGATGTCCATGTTATATGTGTATTTTTATGATCAAAATATTTTTTACTTGCTCTGTACCATTGATATGTATTTTATGCATCTTCCATGTTATTAAACATGTTTTCTACTAATGTACCCCCACAATGTCAAGAGCCCCATTTAAAGTCCCAATTTCCTTCTTTATTTACCTGAACCAGGGATGGAGGCACACCACATATGTGCTTCATTCAAAGTCGCAAATTACCCCCTTTTTTTTATGTACATTTATTAGTTTATTGATATATTAAAGTTGACATACCTTTCCTGATTCCATGAGGGGCAAACTGTGGGGAGAGCCTCTTTCTACTAGTCGGACTCTGAAACAGATGGAGAAAATAGTTTATATTTTATACATACAGTATATCTAACAAAGTTCTGTAATATATCATAATAATAAGGAGGTATAAAGTAAATCTGTACTTTGTCCAGGCAGAGTAGAACAGTATGGCAGATTGTTGTTGAAATCAATGGTCTGGTGAAAAGGTCCATTTCCAGAAAGCTTGTTTTGGGATGTCAGGGTAAAGCAAAAGGTTATTTTCAATTCTTCCTCCCAGCACCACATACTCCCCTTGTGGACTTCTCAATCTGCTGGTCCTCTTTTTTCATTATTTTGAGTCTAGACCTCAAATATGTAGGCAGATGATGATTTATGACTATACAGTACTTCAGTTTTACTGATCTGCATACTTGCTCTAGGTCAGTAACTCAGGAAGTACTTAAAGCAGAAGATAAGTGCATCATCCAGGAAGTACTGAAGGCAGAGGACCAGAATTTTTAGAAGCACAGGCCACAAGAAATAAGA